>VDFB02151125.1:0-148024 GCA_007258455.2 Sequoia sempervirens
ATACCCATTGTGGTATCATTTGTGGTTGTGGAATTTGTAGAGGTGGACCTCCCTAAGGTCCATACCATTGGTTTGGTCCCCAATTTGAAGGAGTTATAGGCCCAAAATTTTCAATGTATGGGTTAAAAATAATATTGTATCACCTAAAACAAATGAATTTGAGGTTTTTTTTTCAACTTACAATATTTTCTTAAATTGGTTTTTAATTTTGGGTAGCATACAACACTCATTGGTGAAATGTTTCTTCTCACAAACTTCACACAACTCAATCTGATTTAGAGAAAATTCCCTTAGCAGTTGCTTCTCTCCACACCACATGTAGTAGATAGCCAATGGTTCAATATTTATCTTGTTATCTTGTACCTCATATAACGTGGTGTTCAAATGAAGTTGAATGCCACATTTGAGATTATCTAATTCTTCCATTACTTTGGTGATATTGCTATTCCTATTTTCCCCTTTTAAGCATACTATTATTGGCTTAGCCGTGGGAGTAATTCCCACATACCTCTATAATCTTCCTAGAATCCAACTTGTTTATATATCCATGCTCATAAAGTTAAAGCTTCCCTAACATCTTCACCTATCCCTTTTAGGAAAATTGTTTTGCTAAGTTCTTTGTCCAAACTACTACCACACATTTTGTGGATAAAAAAGAAATGATCAAAATAGTCTTCTAAGTTTTCATCCTCTAGTTGTTTCATTAAAAAAAAAATCCATTCTATCCCAAACTCTAAAATAATCTTGATACTTATCAAGAAAGATAGTATCCATTCATCCCATCAGTGTATGGAATTAATAGTTAATCCCATGAATCAACACAAAGTCTATTCCTTCAAGGTGGAGGGGAAGAGTTTCAATGTTTGATTGTCAATCCCATAGCCATATGTCTGACATAGTTTTAATTTGAATATATTTATTGACCTAGATCTTCATAAACTTCTCCTCAAAATGTTGGTAACACTAAGGGGAGATATTTTTCATAGGGGGTTCATTTTTGTTAGGAGCTAGGGAAATTAGATATGATAAGGTTCGATTGGATGGTTGCTCTTCAACCATGGTGATGCAAGGTCCAAGGGATATGTGAGATTCTTAACTTGATAATTTGTTTGATGACTCCCATGGAATGTATCTTGAATGTAGTTATTTTGTCATGCTAACTAGGGGTTTCTTTATGAAGCAACCTAAAGAATCTCTAAGCCTACTCACAAACTATAATACTTTAGTTAAAAACCCTACCAACACCTTAACTTACTAGTTAGTTCTATGGCAACAACAACAAAAATGAAAGGGTCATTATAGTCATCCAATTTCCTATCATTTAATTTTATCAATATGGGGTGGTTTTTGGAGCTATCTATGGTAATACTTTAGGGAGACTTCAAGATGGTGATTCAATTCCCCAGCTTTGACAATGAATAAGTAAATTTATCTAAATAAGATGCTACTTCATGTTGTTTTAATTTAAACATAAAAAATCACATATAATTCAACCATCCATTCTATGATCTATTTAACACACATGTGGAAGTAAATATTGAATATGAAATGAAAGAAAAGATTATCAATGCTAGAATAATGCGTGGAAATTAAACACATGTTAAAAATTGAACATAATTAACAAAGGGAATATTGAAAGATAGAACCAAACAAAATTAATGCATGTGAAATAAATGTTGAAAGATAAATGTTTTGTTTTGATTTTATGATTTTAGAATGTATGTAGGTTGATATAAATGGACAATGAACACCACTAATTTAATCACAAAACATCATAGCTCTCACATATTGTTTTGAGCTCTCTAGAGTATGCTATGTTTTGCTCTACATTTTGATTATGATGCCAAATTTTTTAATTATGAACAAGTAGAACATGATAATGAATCAAATTTAATATCATTTGGATATATTTTTAGTTAATGAACATATGAAATTGAATTATATTGAGAAAAAAATTAATGCAAAACTTAATGTTTTGGTGATTTATTCTAATATATAAATATGTTATCCGACTATCTCATTGGTTTGATAAGGTGGATGTAGGAGATTGCATTTTCCCCTCCTAGATGAGGAGGGAGAGAATCACCAAAGAGAGAGTAGCTGATTAGGATGGGAACACTAGGACCACCATCATTCTAGGAACACACACACACACTCGCATAATTTACTTTGATTGCAATGATTATATATTTGTTGTGAAATGTCTTACTATAGTGCATCAATTATGTTTTTTTGCATATTCTATGATCTTGGAATGTTGTATTGATTTCTTTGCCTACATTTTACTTTTTTGGTGTGTGTTTCATTAGATAGAATAGAGTTAAAAATATAAACATGTTTGATATCAAAAAATAATATTCTATATAAAACAACTTCATGGAAAAATATCTTTAGATATGGAAATATATGTATATTCAGTTTTGAATCTCTTTATAAATATATTCCTATAGCTAGAATTGATATATAATCAGATTGAGCAAGATACACACACACACATGCATACATACATACATACATACATACATACATACATACATACATACATACATACATACATATAGAAAGATAAATGTTTAAATATTTATATATATCATGTAATATCTATATATATGATATTAAGCTTACAAATTTAATAAGTAAATGTATAAATGTGTTATATACATATATATATATATATTCATTTATATTTAAATATAGATTGGTGAGTATCAAGGAAGGTGGAAATCAATTATGGGTACTTTAAATTAATGAGGCATACTACCATTTACTAATCCACAAAGTGGAGAGTAAGGAGGCAACATGAACATTAAAAACTTCACTTGATGTGAAGTTAAGGAATCCTTTACTGCTCCCGAGGTCAAGGCAAAGAATGAGACTTCTAGAGAACATGCAAAAGAAAAAGGGAGAAATAACAGGGGTTGTGTTGGGAGAAATAATAGGTCTCAACCTTTGAGTCCTAGTTTCTAATTTATTGTTATTTGATATTATTTAATTAGGTTTATTGCCTACCAAACTAGTTGTCACTTTGTGGGACCTATCGATGAGGTGGCATCCTACATAGAAGATGACATGTGTAATTTGTAAGCTAAAATTGTGGAGGTAGGCGTCCCACTTTGGATGTCCTAAATTTATAGCTAACTTGGTGTCTTTTGTCATAAGTTGCTATGCCAAGTTTATGACAAAATATGACAAGTTGCTACGACAGGTTATAATAATTGTAAGAGTCATGTATGACAATTTCCAATTCACACTATGACAGATGGGCTACATTTATGGGGGTGCCCAAGTATGCATTTGGTAGTTGCATGTGTATAGGTGCCTTGCATGTTGAGTGGAAGCTAGTTTCAAGGAGACGAGTGTTGGAATTAAAAAAAACCATAATTTACAGGTTCTGACTATGACAACATGTCATAATGAACTCATCTTCATATTCGAGGTGGGATTTGTTTATGTAAACTTTTTTGGTACCCTCTCTTCATGTTAGAATGTTATAAATACTTGATGCCTTAGTTCATTTTCAGTATGATAGGTTGAAGAATTGCTTAGATCTCGTTATATCGTCGAAATTGCTCTAAATTCTTGTTGTATGTGAGATTCCTAAAGGGCATTGCTCTGATATTGTATTGTAACTATTGTTTTTGCTAATTATACAAATTAAGCTGCATGTTTGGAGTGTGGATTTTTTCTCATAAGGATTTTCCCACGTAAATCTTATTGTTATGGTTTGCATAGTTTATCTACTTTACATATTTTGAATGTGCATCTATTTGTAACTATAATTGATTAAAGGTGTTTAAAGATTTTTTTGCAATTATCCTTTGATTAGATTAATGTAGGAAACATCTTTTGTGCATTTCGCTTCCTTTCAGTTGGTATCAAATCCTAGCCAACCTTGATTTCATTGTTGGATTTGAAGGGTTTTTTGAGCTAACCTTTGTTTTAGTGGGAGTTTTACAGAAGGGTATTTCATAACCTTGTTGCAAGAAAAATATGGAAAGCACATCCAATAGAATCGAAATGGAGAATATTAATGGCAAAAACTTCAAGTTATGGAAGTTGAAGATGGATCAAGTTATGGAAGTTGAAGATGGAGGATATGCTCGTGGCTAGAGATTTGTGGGCTGCAATATCCGATACAAAACCAACTAACACAACCCAAGAAGAGTGGGATCTAATGGATCAAAAAGCCAAGGGTTTGATAAGACTCTATTTAGCTAATTTTGTACTCTTGAATGCCCATTAAGAGAAAATTGTAAAATCTCTTTGGAAGAAACTTGGAAACGTTTATCAGGCTAAATCCCTGGTAAACAAGTTATTCCTGTAGAAGATGAAGATGGAAGATGGAGGGTCTATTGTAGATCACCTGAATCCCTGTAACATGCTAATAACACAACTAGGTTGTATTAGTGATAAGATTGAAGATGAGAATCATTGCATGTTTTTGTTATGTTCTTTGTCAGACTCATGGGATCACCTGATAATGGCCATTAGGAGTACTACCACTAGTTTGAAGACAGATGAGGTGGTTGCATCATTGTTATCTAAAGAGATGCGAAGAAAATATTCCAAAATGGCTAAGGAGGCCCTTGGTGTTTGTGATAGATCTAAAGAGAAAGGCAGGAAAAAATACAAGAAGTTGAAATCCAAATCTCCTGGGAGAACTAAGTCTCTAACAAGTTTATTATTTACCTTTTTATATGGAAAAAAATGTTAGGGAGGAAAAAATGTTATCTTGATGAATTTAACCTCCCTTATAATCATTCACAAAAAATATATATATGAACAAATATATCTTAGAGAGCATGTCAATTGAAAATTGGCTTAGACCATCTTCAATTTGAAACAAATAGATAAAAAAGACTTAATGAAAAATGAGTTTATATCTTTTGCATGAATTTAAAGAAACACTCTATTCTCCAACGAGAAGCTTACTATGATATTCATCTAAATATGCAAACATTTTATCAACTGTACTAGATATACTAACCCGTAAACTACCTTTAGCATGTGAACCTTCAAATTCTATTCTATTCCATTCTCAAAACCCCTCTATTGACCACCTCCATTTGAGATGGAGTGTGTTCCCTCTACCTGCCAACGTGTGGGACAGATTTCGCGAGCATAATACAAGAGAAGCAGCTCAGGTGGACGCATCCACGCATCGCCATTATCAGGAAATGGAAGCGGTAATTTGGAGGCGGCCGTGTGCGTTGGCGCTGAGGTCCTGCGGGCCTCTCGCCACGTGTGGTGGCAGGGGTACTCGCAGCTTCAGAAATGGCGGACGAGCGCCTCAGAGGACGTTTATTGTGCGTGCCATCAACTCCGCAGGTAGCGGAGCAGTGGTTGCGAGGCCTTCTTCAGCGCTCAAAACTAAAAGGAGCGAAGGTGTTGATAGAAAGCTCGTTGCTTTAAGGCAACTTTTTCACAAGCCGTCTATACAGATGGATGCTTACATCATTCCCTCGCAGGACCCTCACCAGGTTTCCACCTCCTATTTTTAAATTTCACTTCTTCCAAACACGTTTACCGTGGCTTTCTTCTAATCCTAAAAAGACAAGTATAATTTCCTAGGGCGGGATGACATAAAAAATTTAGAAGGCCTTTGAGAAAAGTGCATTCCAAATAAAATCTTCTGCAGAATTAGGGTGCAATACAAATTTTTGCACTAAAAACTGTACTTTTAATCTATGCTCAATTCCTTAAACTTCTCCTAGAGCGATGCAAACTATACAACGTTGCCTTAGCCTTCTCTGGAATAAACATTAAAAAGATAACTGTTATTTTCTAGGGTCGTCGAAAATCAAAGCAATTTAGAAGGTCTCTGAAAAATGTGCATTCCAAATAAAATCTTAAAACGTTTATTTCATTTCAGCCACTTTCTTAAAGCATTTTGTAGTTAAATATGGGAAAAATACGGTTTATTTTAAAATAGGATAAACATAGAAAAAGTGATAGTTTATAATTATTAAAAGTTCAGCATCGATAACTTTAAGATAAAAGGAAAATGTGATTATTATAGAAGTATATACGATGACTTGGAAGATGCACTTACCACTTTTAATATAAAAGTGGTTCATAATATTTCAAAATAGAGTTAAAATATTAAATGATCTCTAATTCTCTGTCCTATATTTCATGCTGCACATTGCCATAAGATTAGATGCAGTCCTACATCTAATCAGCGACTTGAGTAGTCTAGATGAGAAACTTGATTGCCCATTTTCCCCTCTTTGCCCGAGTGCTGTCCACATGCGAAGAAGGGCATAGAAAGGATGTTTTAACCATGATAGATCAACATTTGACTCAAAGTTGCTCCCGCCTTTTGACATACATTTCTTCATTTCTCAACTTTGCCCACGAGAAAGAGCAACTAGCCCCCTAAATTCATACCTTGCAACTAGAAAAGGATTAACAGGAAGGGCATCATGCACTTCCAGGACTTTATCCAAACCATCTCTAAATTCCTTTTCACAAAGTGAACAATTAACATTGAAGCAAATCCTTATCATTAATAGATTAGACACAAACATAGAGGAAACATTTGAATTAACTCCACCTCTCATATCTGCATCCAAATAACAAGGCCAATAACCTCTTTGATCCCACTTTCTGTTGAAGTTGACTACACCATAGTTGGCAGACTCATCGAAAAACAAAATTCTCCGAGTTTTTTGGCTTGCGAGTTTTGAAGTTTTTAAAAACTCGTTAAGTTTTTCAGTTGGCGAGTTTTTGCCATGTTTACTCACCGAGTTTCTGGCGAAAACTTGCTGAGTTTTTGGCGAGTTTTCACTAGAAACTCGGCGAATCAGTGGCAAAAACTCGCCGCGATTGCACATATCAGGCCACCGCATCAAAAAAGGTCATTTTAACAAAAAAACACTCCAAACTTCATTTGCAAAGCACAAAAACCCTTCGTAGAAGCAAACACACCATTTCCAACATTTTGGCATTGAGGAGAGAAGATCAAAAGGGATTTTTTTGTGAATTGGAGCTTGTTTGAGGCCATTCGCACGAAGAAGAGGAAAAAATTAGCTCATAAGCGCCTCAATGACCTTCTCTTTGTGCAATACAACCTTCGGCTGCGCACATAAAGGGTAGAGGACAAATCATAGGATCCTATTGATTTGGATGAGATAGATCCTTACAGTGATTGGACAGGGCGGGATGAGCAACCTCCATTGTTTACTAAAGACAAAATTCTTGATTTCAAGAGACAGGCAATGGAGGATGTGGGTGCAGTAGAGATGTAGGGTTGGAGGACATTCATGAGGATGAGGAGTTATTGCCAACTTCCAAGATGGAGGTCAAGCCTCAACCACTACCTTCCATGCCAACCGAGGAGCCACAACCTACTTGAAGGACTAGAGCATCTACCACTTCCCTAGCTTCTAATAGATTAGGGAAGAGGAAGGTGTAAAATGTTGCATTTTAGTATTTAATTTTAGTTTTACTATTTTCATTTTCAGCTATGTATTGTAATTTGTATCAAACTATCAGGCTTTAAGCCATCAGGATTCCGCATGAGAATGCGATTTTGTAATCAATTTGCACTAAAATCAATCAAATTTAATAGAAAATGCTTTTGTACTCATTTATGGACTCATTGGATTCATCTTGTCATTGAATTTTGCAAAAAAAATGTGTTTCTAAAAAAATTTAAGCAATTTTTTAAGTTGTCGAGTTTTTTGCCAAGTTTTTCCCAAGTTGAGTTTTTTGGGGCTGGCGAGTTTTTGCCGAGTCCGAGTTTTCCAACTGTGGACTGCACAATGCTGATTAGATGTAGGACTATAAAATGCCATTTCTTGCTTTCTAGCAAATAGATAAACTTGGGGTGGGCGTATAAAAGGAAAATCAAAATGATGACCAAAGAGGTGAGAAAGTTGAATCCCAATTCATACACTCGTGCCAAGTGTGGGAGCCATTTTTGTAAGATGGAGCCCTATAATAAAGAGATGGCTGCTAGAGGGAAATATCATGACAATCATTATTTAGACAAAAGAGGACTATCCCAAATATCCGCCAAACCTTCCCGTCTCACCAACTCCCCCTTGATTTTAACATCCTCACTGCAATCAATCCCAAATTCGGTAAGGAAGTCTGCCACTCTATTGGCTTCCCTGAAACAATGACCTATTCAAAAGGAATCTGTAGAGTCAAGAAGGGCCCATGCTTTTTAAAGTATGTTTTTGATCTTCCAATTTGTCAACTCTTGATTCTATATGGCATTGAAGATCACCATATAGTCACCCTTATATAAAAAGAGGTGATACCACAAAGAGCCACCGCCTGTAACCCCAAAACAAAAGCATGTGATTCCTCCTCATTGTTAATTTCATCTCTAGGTTTCTTGGAAGTTTCTCTCTCCAAAGAACCATATTTATCCCTAATAACACAGTTGGCTGCCAAAGCATCTAGATTTCCCGAAGAAGCACCATCAAAGTGTAATTTGAAGAGACCTGATGAAGGTGGGATCCATTGAGCATCCTTTCTTAATAGAAGAGAAGATTGAACATACTACTCCATGAACAGGAGGGAGGCATAGATGGCTCCAAAGTTTGAGCATATCTCTTTTCCAAGATGAAAAGACTTGCTTCTTCTGAGATTGATTCTTAACTCTTGACATTAGAGATGGCTATTTCCACTCTTACTCAAATATCTTCAATAGAAATATTTTTGTTGAGAAAAAAATTGTGATTTTTCTCTTTTCAAACATTCCAAATTAATAAAGAGGGACTAGCCACCCAAAGCACTGAGAGAGTTGCCTTGGGTTACAGAGTTAACCAACTTTGAAATAGTTTCAACAAGGTTTCGTATAGAGTACCATACCAGTTCAATTTTACACACAACCACATCCAACATTTAACAACAAAGGGGTAATGGCTTAAGAGATGATCAACAGTTTCTTCAGCATTGAGACTGTAAATTTTAATGACCAGATTATGTGCACAGAAAATAATTCAAAAAACAGAAACAATAACACAGCAGATACCCTGGGAAAACCCTCCTCTTGAGGGAGAAAAACCCAGCAACAAAGATCTCTCTTATATTTATAACAGTGGCAACAATTCTCTTTACAATGAGGCCTACCACAAAGTCAATATACAGCACCTGTGTAAGATGCAATAACAGAGAAAACAAACTGACTTTCCTTCAGATTCAGATTCGGCCTTAGAGGAATTCTCAGACTGCTCTTGATCAACTCGCAATCTGTACTTGCTGCTCTTGAAGGAATTCGCTTCACAGATCGTCCTTAACTGAAATCATACTTCACAGTTCGCACTTGAAGAAGTTCGCACTTTGACAGAAATCGGACTTATATAATTCGCTTCTTGAATGATATTCGCAATAAGAAATTCATACTGGATGATATGTGGAGTGAACAATTTGAACTTCTATATATACAATACTATGAGAGATCGCGTCTCTTGAGGAACAAGGTCGGCCTCAATCATAAATTACAATTTGAATAAGGCAAGCAACAAGTCGGCTAAGATAAGACAATTATCTTCTAGAAGTCGGCCATAATACAAAGATAAATATTTAATACAAATCATAAAGGAAGTCGGCCTCAAGTGAATTATAATGTTGCCAAGAAAATCGCTCAAAGTAAATGACCCATATAAATAGCCGATAGGCTACATTTATTATGTCTTCACTTGTGACTGGAGGATGAACCCGAAGCTGCTCAAAACATTAACAGAGACAGTATATAAACTTGGAAAAATTAGCAAAACCCAATTTTTTGAAGCACTCCCATACAAGGACCTTTTGATGCAAAGCAAGCCAAGCAAAGGCACTGGCCTTTGGAAGGCAGACTTTGTTCCTACATTTCAAGATTGACCATTCTCTTTTTTCTTGCTGATCTGAAGCTGTCAAATAGCCCAACTTAGCTGAATATCAGCAAGATTTTGGACTTTTCCACCTTATTGTGTCTTCCTCTTCACTAAAGAAAGTCTTTCTACCATCCAATTCTGTTTTTAGAATAAGTTTTTGATCCTCCTGTATGGTCGTGATGGGGAATTCTTTGCATTTGACATCAGTCAAACCCAAAGACTGATGCTGGACGGTGCAATCTGCTGCTGTTATCCTTCAAAATGGCATCAAAGTCTCCCTCGCTTCTTTAAGATCTTCATGTTCTCATAAAGGGTGATAAGCATTCCAAGAGTCCTTCCAAAAATTCGCCTTCTAGCCAGTCCTAATCTCCCTAGAGAGATGATGTGTTATGATAGATCTGCAATGCATCATGAATTCCACATATGTGATCCTTTTGGAGGATTCATTGTGGTTAAGATTTTTTCTGGTTCCTCCGAATCCAAATACTTTCAGTGCATCAAGACACTCCACTTGGTAGAAGGGTTTAAGTATATACCCCACATGCAATGTTCTATTTTGTTTTTCCAAAATTCTTAAGTCTGCCCCTCCATCTTTCTTGAGAGAACAAACTTTATGCCAAGCAAGCAATGGGATTTTTTTTTAACTTCGGACACTACCAATGGAAATTCCTCATACTTCATGCCAAGCAAGCAAAGAACTGACATCAAGTAAACAGTTAGAACTGCTAGAACTGATTTTATCAGGAGAATTCTCCCAGCTAAAGATAGTCACTCTCCTTTCCAAGAAGCCAATCTTGACTGAAAAAATTCAGCCAAACTTTTCCACAAAGAGGATCTCCCAGCCACAATGAATGAAGTCACCTCCAAATATTTGCTAGGAAGAGAACCAATTCTGAAGTCTAATGTAGTGTCCCAACCCAGGTGGACAATCCCTATAGTGATTTTGCTCAATTTGATTGATTTCGTTTTATCAAACAGTGGTAAACAATATGCATGGATTCAACAACATCCAATGCAAATGAACATCAAGATATGTGCAATATATAGTTCTGATTATTATTTCTGACTTTTATACAACAGAATCTAGAAACCAGCTTACAATAATATTTCACTAATACAGAGATGCAAGTATTCACTGCTGTTAACAGATTGGCCAACTCAGACAGAGTACTACATTGCCCACATTACATTGATATGCTCAAACTAGAACCCCACCCATTAATATTTCAAATATATCAGAAGTTACAGTCTGATAATAAACACTTGCTTCCAGAAATTTATTGCAGACCTGACTGTAATGGATTAAGGACGGCTAGGGTATAATCAATGGTACATTTCATGAGAATTTGCTGCTCAGAAAGGGCTTACAGCAGTACAGAAAATATAACAGCAGATATAAGAGTAATAGCAATGAGTCTCAGACCTGGTGAAAGTGCTTCTACAGCCAATTGAAGGATTTGATCTGCTGCTGTGTCGGTAATGGTAAAGACCTCTGTGAATGCAAAATGAATGCCAGCACACCTAATAACAGCAGCAAAGAAACCCCAAACGCTTTGTCCAATGTTCCCACGTGGTTGCTCTAGAAACAGTACGGCCTGCAAATGTAGTACGGCCAGGTCTATGGAAGTCCCATGTGGTTGTGGAATGATGAGCAAACAGCTGTCAAAACTTTCACAGCAGATATCTCTGGTCTCAAGTGATTAATCTCCAAACCCTTGAACAATCTTTGAAGATAATCACCTTCAGATTTGCATAAACTCCATTGAAGCTCAGATGTGACCTCCGTATGAAGCCACCAGCACAATCGAAGAGAGGCTACGTTCTCTAAGATTGAAAATACAGCGAAACCCTAGGTTTCTTCTCCAAAGCCAAAGCTTCTTCAAAATAGACAAGTATTGAATGATCAAAGAATGAATGAAATCTCTTTTCAAAAAGCTTTTATATAATATTCAATTTGTATTTGGCTTCATCTCATTAAATTTCACTTTAATTTCATTTACTTTTCCCTGCATTTGGTGCACAACAAAATAATATAAAGTATATTCTAATAATCACTTATATCTCCCTTAAAATTGACACTTTATAATTTGACTTAAATGCACTTTATATAACTTGACTTTATAATCATTAAATACCCCTTTTAATAATAAAGTCAAATAACATTTAAGTGATGTGCACTTTTAAATTAATTATTAATAAAGTATTACTTTATTAATAATTAAAATGTCATAACTCCAAAAATACTCATTATTTCTCGATTTTGTCTGAACTAGGAGGTCAACCATTGCATCCATTGTGCATCCAGGTGCCTTTCTAAAAATAGTAACACTAGACTCTGACGATCGGGTGACTTACTATAAATAGTAAGTGTGTCAAAACCAAGTCTTGAGCAACTCCTGAAGGCGAATCTTGATTAATACCATACTCCGGAGAAGAAAACAACCTGATAACTACCATACAAGACCCTCTAACCAATAGTATTAGCCTACGAGGGTCAAATGATAAGCTAATCAACGAGATGCTGAGGCGAGCAAAAACGGGGACATTACACCTAACACATTTGCAATTCTTCTTTGCACCATAGCTGAGAAGGTGAAAAAGAAAATTTCAGATTTAATATCATCAATTTATTGACTTGAAGCTTCCAAGTAGGAAGGTATATTATTGAAGATTAAAGCTTCTTCTAAGTTTTCTTTGCCAAAAAGAGTCGTGCCATAAATAAATTGTTGAGGGGTAAGAGCATCAACTTCCTTTGATACAAAAATGCCTTTCCAAATTCTGTTCAAGCTTGCCTCCTTGATCGATCTACCCAACGCTTCAGCCATAGGTATGAAGAGGAAGAGAGACAAAGGGCCCTCCTGCCAAAGACCACTAGTGTGCTCAAAGAAATTGGTAGGACTCGAAAATAAAAAAATCTAGCGATTGAGATGCAACTGAAGATCCATTCCCTCCATTCTAGGCTAAAGACAAAGTGCTTCAAACTTTCATCAGAAAATGGCAATTGTCTTGTGTAAGAAGCTACCCCTTTTTGCATAATTTTTTTTTCGATTTTTACCAATTCATTTGTTCACGGATTTCGTCAAATAGTTAACCCTGCTACTTTGAGTTCACCAGATTGAGAGATAGTTTGTTCCAATTCAAACATAACATAGTTCTTTCATCCATACCAATATAAGGTAAACATATATGTATGCATGTGTTGAAACAACCTGGACTATGCATGGGTTTATAGAATTAGATTGGGCAGGTTCAGTTAATGACAAGAAGTCCACTTTTGGGTATGTTTTCAGTCTTGGCACGGGTCCAGTCACATGGACCAGCAAGAAGCAGCAGGTAGTAGCTCTTTCCTCGATCGAAGCAAAATATTGAGGAACCGTTCAAGCAGCATGTGAGGCAATATGGCTTCGAAGGATGCTTTTAGACATGCAGATGTCTCAAGTAGGGCCTTCACCCTTGTTTTTTGACAGTCAAGGGGTGCTAAAGCTTGCCAAGAATCCAGTCTTCCATAAGTGAACCAAGCATGTAGAGCTTCGTTGTCATTTCATATGACAACTTGTAGAAGATGGATCAGTAATGTTGTAGTATTGTCCCATTGACGACTAGACTGCAAACATTCCAACCAAGTCTTTGAATCCTGACAAGTTTGTAAAATTTCGGGATAAGCTTGGTGTAGTTAATTGATTGACCATTAAGGGAGGGTATTAAAATAATATTGTTATATTTAGTTTAATGGTCAAATAAGATATTAGAATAGACTTTAGGTATATTGTTACACCTCGTTTGTATAGCTACTACTGCATAGGGAAATACACTGTAATGATTGAATCTTTTAGATGAATAAAACATGTTGTTCTTGTTATCGAATGAATGTGTCCTATTTAAATGATTGTCTCATTTGTCTGATACTTCTATTGATGTAATTCTTGAATAAATGTTGCATGTAAGTTATGGAATAATGTTTATTCTAACTTTTGAGATGTTTTATGTATACTGCTTTGTTTTGAGCATATGACTTCCATTGTCGTGTCATGATGTGCAGGAAAGAGGATCATTCCTCCAGGCAAAGGAGAGATATCACTCGGGGAGGAGCTTGGTCGGGTAAACAGTAACGAGAACCATCTGAGCATACACACACGTTCCTTAGACTGAGTAAGCTTAGTCAGTTTGTGTGGGTAATAGATAAGTCGTCCATAGGCTTATGTGTTTGCGTTAGGAGTCGTGTTTACTTCTATATGCATTTATAAGTGATGTTTATCTATGTATCTATTTGTGGTTTTACGATTATGTGGATATTAATAATATTATATTATTATTGCCTGTGACTTTACGTAAAAATATATATATATATATTTATTTATATATATCGGGTTGCTGACTAGCTCACGATATATTGATATATTTGTTAAATATATATTTTTATATATGTAATTATATATTAAAGATTATATATAATATTATTATAGTTATATTAAAATATATATATTTAAAATACTCGGGTATTTAAATATTTATATGTTTAATATATTTAAAAGGACTATAATAATATTATATAATAAAGTAAATAAGGGAATTACATTTTAATATTTTAAAACTTACTTGGAGTAATTATATATGATTAAATATTTAAAGAGTAAATATTTATAAACTCCAAAGTGTAAATATTTATAAACTCCAAGTGAAAATATTTATAAATAGTTAAAGAAGAAATATTTATAAAACTCAAAGGTGATAAAGTTAAAAGATTCAAATCTTTTAACATGAGCAAGTTAATTAAGCGAACTATTGAAGAGGATAGTCGCTAGTCTTAAGGAAAATATAAGACTTCATAAAGTATCGAACCTTTTGTTTCTAAACATAAGGAAATAATATGAATCAAATATTTTGGAGGAAACATTTGAAAATAAACCAAAAATATGGTTGAGAGTTTTTCCCCTGAATGGAAGAAAACTTCAACGCAGCAAAAAAAAATGGAGGAAAGTTTCAGCACTAGAGAAGAGGAAACGCCAACCAGTTATTGTGTGCTGTAGCAAGCTAAAACTTGACAAAATCGAAGCAACATGAGTCATTCGTTTTCATGCGCCAAGCAGGGACGTTTTTCCTGTAGGTGGCGATTTTTGAGCTTTAAGTAAAATTATTCTGATAATGCTGGCTCCAAGAAGGTCGATTCACTCCTTTTTGAGATGACATAGGGTTTATATGCTTGCCATGTAACATTTGACTGAATCTGGGCGCCTTGTTGTCATTCTACATGCCCACAAAGAAGGAATTTGTTGCAATTTCGGGCCTATAAATACATGCCCAACCATTCTTTGTTTCACATCTTTTAGCAATTTGATTCCTGCGTTTTTAGGAGTTCTTATATCCATTATTTAAGTTGCTGTGATTTTCCTTATTGCTGCATTTTTCCTTTTTGCTGAGTGTGAGAATTACAAAAGCTTTTACCAGCAAATTGTCAGTTTACTGTGCTAAATCCCTTTTCAACTTTGAGAGGAGTGAATCCATATTTGAATTAACTTCTATTAGAGAAGTGTCATTTGTGAAGAGTGACTTGAAGAAATCATCACCATTGAAAGAGAGATTTGCAAAGCAGCCGCCTCCATTTGGAATTCTGGAAGTGTTGAAGGAGTGTCAAGAAGAACAGTGCTGGAAGAAAGAGCTTAAAATATCAGGCATGATATCTATTTTATAATTCTTGTTTGAAATGCTGCTTTCTCTTATTCTTGTGTTTGATGATTGCAATTAGTTCATGGAGAATTAGAAATGTCTTGATAAACTTTCATTGCATTTAAGGGCAAATGTGTGAGGAATTTCATTGTATTTAAAGGGCAAATGAATAAGGGAAATCATTACAATTAAGGGTAAACGCACAAGGGAATTCAATGCATTTTAATAGTAGAATGAATGAAGGATTTAAGGATAAAAGAAAAGGAATTCAAATGTTTAAGGAGCTTAAGGGTATAGTTTTACTTAATTTGCATTATAGGGAAATAATGGGGAAAGATTTTAAAGAAGGGTTTAGTATGCAATTGATTGAGTTTTGCATTCCTGTATGATCTTCGTATATGGAGAATACTTAGAGAAATTAATATCTACTAGGAACAAAATGATGTCAATACCAAGTATGGTCTCTAGCTTATGTTATTAGGTTAACGGTGACAAGCTATCACTCCTAGGATAAAGATTTCCTAAATAAGGAGTTAGGATATAAGACGCTTGTTGATTGGCTCATTTCTTAGTAGACTGTTTGAGGTAGGAAGTCTGGGGTAAACTGAACCCATTGAAGGACACAGCCTATGCGTAGAGTAAGATAGCCTTAAGTCAAATCGGCCTGAGTAGTGTTTATGATAGATGACCTTCATTCGAAGTACTGAATGAGAATACTTTGGCCAAAGTAGTGAAAGGTACGACATCCACTTAGATGTGAGATAGTTGAGACTACACTGTCAGTTCATTGTGATCCGAGTACTAGTTCGAGATTGTGAAATAGCAAGGTTCTAGTTGTGTAAGACACAACACTATGCTCAGTTGGTAATTGTTAAAGGATACCCTACCAATCTCTTCTTTGAAGGGAGGGCCATCTATCTAACGATAGGTGTGCAGGGGACTGCATTATAAGTCCGTGGTTGGCGGAAAAGTGCCTGAGTGATGTTTCTCCTCCACAACAAGCAGCCAATGTACCAAGATTTGAAAGGACGGACTCCTGGACCTTCTTACTTCTATTTGTGCAAAAGCTTACGAGCTATGTATATAATTGTATTACTTTTGAATTCTGATTTATATTTGCAATGAAAATGGAATTCATGTGGAAATATATTGTAACTTGTATGCATTTATCAATGAAGAAAGGAGAAATTTTATTGTAATGTCTTTGTTACTTGTTACCTTTACATGTTTAAAGTGAGATTTGGAAAATTTTAATTTACGCAAGGGATAGGTCGTTACATATATCCTTTTAGTTACGATTTAAGTTAGCTTTCAGTTAGGATCAGTTAAAGCTTTCAGTTAGGTTTTTAGCATTCAGTTACTTTCAGTTAAGCCTTCAGTTAGCTTTTATTAGTTTATTGATATCTTTGCTATTATTAGCTCACTGTAGCTCTATCTAAGAATGCATTTTCTTCTTATTTAAATCAATCAATTATCTTGGCAATAATTCTGTGTGTGTGTTCATAATTATTTTAAAAAGAGGCCAACAAGGAGGATAAATCTGAGTTCTCTCTGTTGTAATCAGAGTCCTCAAAGCTACCTGACCTTAAGACCACTCTGATCTACCAGTCAGTAGTCCCATTCTGCATCTGAAGATTTTCTTGAGACTCAGGTCTGAAATGATCTCATGGAAATCTATTTCTCTTTTATCTGCTACCAAGTGCACAGAGGGATCCATGAAGCAACCCTAACAAACGAGTCTAGAATAAACTGAGACAAGGAAGACTTTTAACATGAGAAAACCAACCTCCAGAACAACTAATTCATTTCAAATGTCTTATGAATGTGTCAATGTGCAAGCAGCTTGGCAGAAAAAAGAAGTCCTTTAAAGAAATCAAAGTGCAACCTATTTTTAATTCCACACTGTATCCAAACTGTGGCAACTTTCATAATGTTGCTCAGTGTAAAAACTGTCACCACCCCTATACCAAAATTTTCCGAGAAATCTGCCACTATTTGTTTCTCTATAATAGTGCTTGAAATAGAAAGAATCCAAAATAGGTCAGGTATCCTAAGAATATTCTCCAGTTTCCAAATAGCAGATCATCTATTTCTAACAGTGTTGAAGATTATCACCAAGTCTTCTTATCTCTACATTCAAGATACTATATTAGAGAGAGAGAGAGAGAGAGAGAGAGAGAGAGAGAGATGATGACAGCAAGTTACTCTATTCGCTTCTATTTAACAGTACTTGAAAGAGAAAGAATCCAAAGAAATCCAAAGAATCCAAAACAGACCAGACACCCCTAACAATATTTTCCAGTTTCCAAATAGCAGATCCTCTGTTTTTAATAGATTTTGCTTCTCTATGACAGTGCCTGAAAGAGAGAATCCAAAACAGGCCAGGCATCCCTAACAATTTTCTCTAGGTTCCAAATAGCAGATTCCGTATTCTTAATAGCATTGAAGATTACTATCACTCTATTCGCTTCTTTATAACATTGCTTGACGGAAAAAATCTAAAGAATCCAAAACAGGCCAGACATCCCTAACAGTATTCTCTAGTTTCCAAATAATAGATCCTCTCTTTTTAATAGCATTGAAGATTACAGTTGATTCTCCTTCAACCTCTATGTTCAAAATGCCACATTGGAGAGAGAGTGAGAGATGTGATGGCAGCAAAACCACTCTATTCACTCCTCTATAACAGTACTTGAAAGACACAGAATCCAAAGAATCCAAAACACACCAGGCTTCCCTAACAATATTCTTCAGTTTCCAAATAAAAGATCCTCTATTTTCAATAGCATTGAAGATTACTATTGATTCTCCTTCAACCTCTATATTCAAGATGCCACATTAGAGAGAGAGAGAGAGAGAGAGAGAGAGAGAGAGAGAGCTATTTGCTTCTCTATAATAGTGTTTGGAAGAGATAAACCAATACGGGCCAGGCATCCCTAAGAATATTCTCCAGTTTCCAAATAGTTGATCCTCTATTTCTAATAGCATTGAAGATTACCATCAAGACTCCTACAATCACATAATTCAAGATACCACATTGTCTTACCAAGGAGATTCAATCTCTAATTCAAGATGCCATGTTGTCTTACTAGAGAGAGAGAGAGAGAGAGAAAGGGTGGGGGGCAGGGTAATGGTAGCAAAACCAAGTCATGAATACTTTTTCATTGTGAAAATCATTGAAGGTGGTAACGATACTCTTACAAGAGCAATGATGGTGGCAAAACCAAATCATGCCATCATCAACAATCTCCAAATAAGTAAACAGTCTAAACTGCAATATACAATGGTTCAAACAAGCTGCATACTTTTTCATTGTGAAAATTATTGAAGGTATTAACAATACTCCTGCAAGATCATAATGTGGTTATATTTCCATCTTCCTTGGGGTTAGAATAGTCATGTCATGTTAAGGGACTATCCTGGCATTAATAGCATGGATGCATGTCATGCCATTCAAAGTTCAAACACTCAAACCATTCACAAAATCAATTTTATGATCAACAATAAAGCAAGTGAGAAAGATACTGCTGACTTTTTTGATCAATTCCAAGACTGCTCTGATAAACTTTGCCCCCTCTAGCTGTAGATCCTCTTGGTCTTGAGGTGCCTGTGTCCTTAGACCCTCACAGAAAAGTGTACTGAACATCAATCGTTTTCCTAATCAAACAGCCAACCACAAGACAATTTTTTTTATTGTTTTTGTTTAGTGGTTTAAGATAATAGTAGACTAACAAAACTTTGGAAAAAACCTTATTCATCAATTCTTTTTACAATGTCTATTTTCTTTTAACTTGCAGAGTGAATTTATTGCTGAATGCTTCATGCGTCGAGCTTTTATATCAGGATTTACAGGCAGTGCAGGAACTGCAGTTGTCACAAAGGACAAGGCATCTCTTTGGACTGATGGGCGATATTTCCTTCAGGTGTTTTCTTCATAGTATATGGAGTTAATTTTTTCCTATAATCTCCTCATGCTATTTTATTGTTAATTATTGTAGATCACTATATTGCTTTTGATTTGTTTTATTTCAATTCATTATTTGCAAAGCAGATATCCATATTTGCAGGCAAGAGAAATGACTCTTGTATCATGCGCATTTGAGTCTATACACCTTACATATTATTTTTTGTGCTAACAGTCTATCAGCTCTTATACAGGCAGAAAATCAGTTGGGTCCTGATTGGATGCTTATGCGAGCTGGCACAGCTGGGGTACCCACTATCAGTGAATGGCTAACTGATGTCTTGTCACCGGGCTCCAAAGTTGGCATTGATCCAGTATGCCTTTTGTATTAACGAATTCAGAAAACAAGTTTTGTGCATATCTAGTCTGAATGATAATGATAAATTTTCATTGTTAGGCATGTATTTATGATTTGTATTGAAAGGTATTTGTAATATCTAAGTTTTTCTTTCTTTATCTTTGCACTTAATTATCCACAATATTGTATCTTAGCTATTCAGTTGGTATTTGTTTCTCATTCTTTTCAGCTTTTATTAATTACATCATTCATTCTGATTTAAACGAGTCTTCTGTTTTTGTACATTATTAAGTTGACAGAGCTTAAACTCAGTTAATATTGCAGAATCTAACACTATTTCTATGACCAATTATTAACCATAAAACCAGCTTCAAAATATTGAGGCTTCATTGCAGATAAGATTTGCTGGTGTATTGCAACCTAGAAACTACCGACTGGTTGATCGTGTAGGGGTTTTGCACCTCTGTTCCAGACGTCTGGTAGACTAGGATAAAGAAAAACTTAGATTATGTATTCAGATAATAGTCAGCAGCATAGTTGTAAAACTTGGACTCAGCAATAACTCGGCAAGCCCAAAATTTTTAAAAACTCAAGACTCGTCAAAAACTTGGACAAAAACTTGGCAAATTTATCGAACATTTGAAAATACATAACTTTTAAAAATATTTTTCAAAAACACACATATAACTGAATTTGTAGAACATATTACCAATTTCCATCATTATATAAATCAAAACTTGAATTTAATACATATCATAGACCAAAAAATAAGTTCAACTTCTAAATACATATCAACTTCAATTTTTGGTATCAATGAAAATTGTAAATCATAAATTTCGTCTACGACTAAAACTCAAAAAAGTTTATTGCCGCTGTGCAGGTGTTGCTAAAGTAGATGGTATAACTGCAATATCCTCAATAGGGGCCTCAATAGGGGCATCGATAGGTGCCTCATCCATAGTGATAGGATCAAGTTGTATATGTGAGGAAGCTTCCTTTGTTGGCTGAGAACCTTGCCTACTACCTCCTCATATGTTGACACTTCTGCTTCCCATTCAGCTGCGTTTCTCTCCAAATCAGCTAACTCATCATCACTTAAACACGGTTCCATATCGACATCATTAGGCTTAGCAATCCAATCTGAATATGGATTAGTGTCATCAAGGTCAAGTGCTTCATGTGAACCCTACCCTTGTACCTTCTTTTCATGCAACCAAAGGTTGTACTAGATGTAGACAAGGTCATTCAAGTGCTTTTGAGTCAACCTATTGTGTAGTGTCCCCAATTTTGAGCTAAGTAATGATTTTCAATTTTGAGCATCATTTGAATCCCCTGGTCATTGGAGAAGTTTGCCAAGGTAGTTGATTTGATCCTGAGAGTGATTTTGGCCAAGAGATTTATATTTTGATGAGTTGCTTTTTAGAGATTTAAGAGGGGAATTATCCTTAACAAAAGTAAAGCATAATGCTGATCATATTTTATTATTATCTCATGGTCCACTTGCAAGTTAGAGAAAACAAGGAGGTCCACTTGCAAGTCAAAGCAAACATGGAGGTGAGTTTTAAAATAGATAAAATAATATTATCTTCCTTGGTTGGTCGACCCACATCAAATCAGATTTGATTTGCTTTTAGAAGGTCAATTCTCTCTCCTAGGGCGGTTTAGGAGACTTAAGGGAGAAGGCAACCAATATTTTAATAAATAAAATTAGATCCTTGGATAAGGACGGCTTAGGTGCCTTGGTGAAGAAGGCAAATAATATTTTAATGAATAAAATCAGATCCTTGGATAAGGGCAGCTTAGGTGCCCTGGAGAAGAAGGCAAAGAATATTTTAATAAAATAAAATCAGATTTTCCCTAAGGGCGGTTTAGGTGCCTTAGCCATGAAGTCATTGAATATTTTAATGGAAACAAATCAAATCCTCCTCTATGGCGGTTTTGGACTAGAAGCCTTATTGAAAGGCATGGAGGGCTGTGAGATTATCATGTTTGGCATTGATATTTTGAAAAACATTGAAGAGAGCTTTCTCTTGGCTGGAAGTGATTTTCAGTTGAATCAAGGTGGTGCTCCTTTGAATAATAGTGGTTTGGTGATGACCCCATTCCACCATGAGAGGTGAATTCACATAGAGTTCATCACAGAGCTTCATTGACATGCTTTTGTGAAGTTAGGACCTTGAAGATAAGGGTTTGAAGATTGGTTTTGTTGCATGTCCAAGAAAGAATCAAGTAGATTGGGTTGTATTCTGACTTCAAGAAACAAATCGCCCCTTTGGCATATTGGGGTTTCATTTTGAAGAGTTTTTGCATTGTGGGCTAGTTGGAAATCCACATCTGGTTTTTACAAGTTGCTGGAAATCAAGTCTCAAGACTTGATATCAACCATATTTCATCCTTTTTCAAGCATAGGAGGCAAGCTGGGCTAAATTACTATCTTTTGGAGCTAGGCGATTTCATATTTTGAGTTATTTTGCAATATTTGATGACCTTCTGCATTTCTAGGTCACCTACAATCAAGTTCAGGTGTTTATTAGCTGCTACAGAGTTATTATCAGTCATACCAGACCATCAACAGTGCTGCTACAGCCTACAGTCTTCTTCCAATCAAGGATTGAAGGGTATTTCTTCAAGATTACCTAGGGTTTCATTCTTCGATCCCTTGGCTAGGGGTTTGGTAAACATCTTGGCTATTTTGCATGTTGTATGTGATCTGATTTTCTAAATCAGACTATCTGATTGTAAGCTACAAGCAATCTTCTATTTGTAATCAGATTGTGATTCAATAAAAATCCATCATCGTTTTCTGAGTATGTCATTCTCATGTTTTGGTTGATTTGATTACAACTTCATCATTTGATATTCTGTTTCATGTGATATTTGAATCTTTTTATCTACATCAAAATATTAAGCCATCGAAGAGAAAAAAATTGGTTGAGATAAGGTAGGCTTCTTAGAGTGATATCAGAGCTTGGATCTTGCCAGCTTGTTGGGTAAAATTAGTTGATTGCATTTCAGTTTGGATTGATTTTAAGTTGTGGGCAGCGAGTTAGTTAATTATTGGAAAGATGCCTAGCATGGAAAAAATCATCAAGGACCTTGTCCGAACTCAGCAAAGGTTAGCTCATAATTTGCAGCGTTATGAAGACTCTCTTTCGAGACAATCCAGGCACTCTAACGACTCATCCACATCTACAAGTAAAGATTCAACACAGCTGGATAGAAGGGAATAAATACTTAGCATGTTTAAAGAATATGATACTCTCCCTCAATCTGTTAAGAAAGATTTACCTTTCATTGATTTCATGGACTTGCATCCCAAGCTACACTACAAGATTGATTTGGTAAAGAAACAATACCACAAGATAGCTCTTGATCTATTCGCACAAAAAGAAGATAGAAAAACTACTAGTGAGGTTTGCAAAAATCTTCATGAGGAGTTTGTGAAACATGCTGATTTAGTACATGAGGATAAAAGGATAGAATCTTGTAATGATTCTAATGTGGCCCCATTATCCTTACAAGAAGAAACACATGAAACATCTACAAAAGAAGGAGAATTACTTGCCTCTTCTACAAGTGAAGTATACACGAATTTCTACATTGGTGATGTAGAGATTGTTCTTGATCAGCCGCATGAAGGTATGGATTCTTTTGATGATCCATTATTTGATCAAAGCATTATCTCACCAACTCTACATAGTAATTGCAAGGAATCAAATTGTGAGTTGGGTGAACTTGAAGATGGTATTGTTATTACACATGAAGACACCACAAATAGGTTTGATGATAATTCTGATTTTCTGGTTACAAACAACAGTCCATTATCGTCACATAATCATGAGGTTACAAATCTAACATATGAAGATGATAATGTTATAGAGTCTTCCAATGTTAGCACTGAAGTTTTGTGTGTTGAACATGAGGAATGTATTGTGGATTCAAGCCACAAAGGTTATGATTTTATACATCATACCATGGAAGATGTCAAGAGAACTCAAGTCTTGTGTGACGGTTGGTTACAAAGAGCTAAGAAGGCAAAGTTGTTGGCTGCCCAAGCAAGACAGCACCTTCAAGAAATCAAGGAACAAGTCAATCATATAGATCAAGCAAGACAACGAAGAGAAGCCTATCTTCGATCATTATTTCTTCCAAGGGAAGAATGTGTAGAAGTTGAGCATGCAGAGGAGGAGCGTCTTGCGGTAAGCAAACAAGAAAAAGATAAGTGTGAACAAGAGAAGAAGCATGATTCGGAAAATTATGTTTGGGTATCTAGTTTGCATCATGAAGTTCATGACTTTCCTCTTTTGGAGAGCCCTTTGAAGGCTCAAAAAGATGATGATATTGGTCACGCACTTGATGGATCAGCCACAAGTGATATATACCTTTGTGTGGAATGGAACATCATTGGTTTCATCATGGATAGTCATGCATCATCTACAATGGAAGGACAATTGCTAAGATCATATGAAGCATTTCGTTTTGGAGAGTTGTTTAGGAAGACTTGGAGGTTTCTTACTAAGAAGATCTTGCAATTTGATAATTGTTGGTTTGTCTTGCATACTACACCTTGGAGTTTGCGAGTTAAGGAAAACATATCAGTTATGGAGGTGATGGTATGGATTAGAAAATGAGACAACAATATTTTGACATCAGATGAGCACGAATCCAAGCTAGATGGTTGTGAAAAGAAATGTAGCATGGTAGACATTCATGAAAAGATAGATAAGCATGAGGTGATGGTGGGAGCTTCTACTTGCCTACAATCTGAATTTATAATAGCAGTGGGAAAATAACATGAATCAATTTGTAGGTTGGTGCCTCACCCTTATGGTGTCAATACTTTGATTGAGTATAAGGATGTCATAGCTTCAAGAATTGATATGCTACAAGGTTGGGCTGCTAAGCGTATGCAAGTGTTCTCTTGCATTAAAGACTTCCTGGTTAATGAAAGAAAAGCTGCATGTATTAGTCATGGTAATTTATATGATGGATCGCATTATGGGACTGATTTTAGACAATTTGGAGCAATTGAGATAAAACAGTCTTAAGAAATGTATGAGGGATGGCTTGACAAGGCAACGAAAGCTAAGTTGATAGCACAACAAACAAAGCTTCATCTTTAACAAGTTCGTGACACTCACCACCCCATGGATGATGTTAAGCAAAGGTCTTCTAGTTTTGAAATTGTAGTTGTTGCTGATCAATTCATTCATGAAGATTTTGAGGGCTTTGATTTGACTATAGTAGGTGGACTTACTATTCTTTGCAAGAAGAAAGTGAGTAAGCTTAGTGTTATCGTTGGTAAGTATACTCTTTGTGATGACTTTTATGTACTTGATTTGAAGGACAATGAAATTGTGCTTGGTATGCAATGGTTACATTCTTTTCAAAGGGTCATCCAAGATCTACAAGAAATGGAGTTGAGTTTCATGCATGATGGGAAACACATTATTATGAAAGCTCTCAAATATACTTTGCCTCATCAAAAAGCAGCCAAATCAATGATAGCTTTGGGTCATGATTAGCTTCATGAAGGCATGCATTATGCATGTGAAGAGAGTTGGACTAAACCGGCACTTGATGGTAAGCATTTGAATGTTGAAATGGATGACAAGTTTATGGATTGGCATGACATTATACCTGATTTGTTTGAGGACAACAGACCTATGGTTTTGCATTCTCATGAGATAGACATGCTAACACCTTTGGATGACAGTTACTTGTGGTCTACTAATGATGGCATACAAAATTGGAGTGTTGGATATGGTGATTTTGTTGAAAAACAAGGCACTACACAATCTGGTTTTTTATATCAGACCTTTGGAGGTGTGGAAAAGACACAAAGAGAAGTGTAACATTTGGCTAGAGAGAGCAAGGAAAGCTAAGTTAATTTCTGATCAAGCAAAACAGCGGCTAGAGATGGTTGAAAGAATGAGGCAATCAACTTTGTCTGATCATCATGGGCCAGCCATTGATGTTATACATGAGTGTGATTTTGAAGATGAAGGTAACTCAGTTCTGCGTGTTGCATCAGTTCCATTTGGTGAACTAAGCCAGCCTACTCATGATTTTGATGATGCCTTCCTATTGGGTACATGGATGAGTTGGTAGTTTATTTTACATTGGTTCCTTTTGATAGGCTGGGTCAAACCATTGAGTTGACACGATTTTATATTGAGGTGCATTCCATATGGGAGTTCGTGGACTGTCTGATAGACTATTCTCCATGGTTTAATAGTGATTCTTCATTGCTAGGTATTGAAATGTGTGGTTTCAGTCCAACAGCATGTAGAATTATTTATAATAATAGAAAACACTATTCCTTGGTTGAAGATGGGTCTAGTAATGGTTTTCTATCTGCATACATTGGGAACGACACATCTTATATCATTTTGGATGATATTATCAGATTGCATACTGCTGTTCCGATTTATGACAGCGAAACAAGAGGAATGGATATATTTGTGTTTGGCAACTACACCTTCATGATTGACACCTACATTGATATGGATATGTTTGCATCATTGTGTGACAGTGGAAGCGGTCCCAGGATCTTCTACTTTAGCAGATTGGAGGTTGTTCGTATAAGCATCTATGGACATCCTAGATGGATCTGGGATCTTGGTATTCATTGATGTCCATTTGGCACTTGCAATTGCTTGGGGCAAGCAATCTTGGGGTGGGAGGACTTGTAATGTCCCCAATTCTGAGCCAAGTAACGATTTTCAATTTTGAGCATCATTTGAATCCCCTATTCATTGGAGAAGTTTGCCAAGGTAGCTGATTTGATCCTGAGAGTGATTTTGGCCAAGAGATTTATATTTTGATGAGTTGCTTTTTAGAGATTTAAGAGGGGAATTATCCTTAACAAAAATAAAGCATAATGTTCATTATATTTTATTATTATCTCATGGTCCACTTGCAAGTCAAAACAAACATGGAGGTCCACTTGCAAGTCAAAGCAAACAAGGAGGTCCACTTACAAGTCAAAGCAAACAAGGAGGTCCACTTGCAAGTCAAGGAAAATAGGGAGGTGAGTTTTAAAATAGATAAAATAATATTATCTTCCTTGGTTGGTCGACCCACATCAAATCAGATCTGATTTGCTTCTAGAAGGTCAATTCTCTCTCCTAGGACGGTTTAGGAGACTTAAGGGAGAAGGAAACCAATATTTTAATAAATAAAATTAGATCCTTGGATAAGGACGGCTTAGGTGCCTTGATGAAGAAGGAAAATAATATTTTAATGAATAACAGCAGATCCTTGGATAAGGGCAACTTAGGTGCCTTGGAGAAGAAGGCAAAGAATATTTTAATAAAATAAAATCAGATCTTCCCTAAGGGCGGTTTAGGTGCCTTAGCCATGAAGTCATTGAATATTTTAATGGAAACAAATCAGATCCTCCTCTATGGCGGTTTTGGACTATGTTGTACCCCAAAATTAAAATTTTTTTTACACTTAGACATTTTGAAGAAATGAGTAAAAGTCTTGTTAAATCAGTCAAAAAGGTCAAAATTTGGGTGTGTAGGTCTTGCATGAGGGATTAAAACGATTTTTTTTCAAAATCTGACGATCTGGGTCTGCTCAGAGCAGCTTAATCTACAAAACCCAGATCTCAGTTTTTCATCCCTACTTTTTAGGAAAATTGCTATTTCTAAAAATAGTAACTTTTTCTGGGTTTCTTTTGAAATGGATACTGGCAAAACTTTCTAAAAATAGAAAGTTGGTCCGATAGAGTTCAAACTGATTTTGATTGGCTCAAAATACGTCCATATCACGCTGGTGCAGTCAGAATCTCAAAATAATCAGTTTTGCCATAGTGGGTCTATTCTGCTTTTTCAGAAGCATATCAGGAGCTCCGAGGTCATCAATGGAGGTCAATCAGCTACCCGACGTCAATCAACACTCAGGCGTTCAACAGAAGGCGAGTTGGTGAGCAAGCACAAAGAACGAAGAAGGTGAAAAAACTGTGAAAATTTTCCAACAATGCCAGCCATGGGCGCCCCAGGAGAGAATAGGCACCCATCTTTTTAGGGCATTAAATGATGAAATTAGGGTTTGCGTCTCCAACCAAAGTTGCTCAGCTCTCTTCCAGCTTCGCAACGAGTCCGACAGCACAGTCAACAGATCATCCAGTCATCTAGGATTCGAGGCTGAATTGGGGAGATCCAAACTGTAGTCAACATGAAAATTATCAAAATTTGACTAAGTCTTGGAACTTTGGGTGCCCCTGGTGAAGAAGGGCGCCCAGCTTTTTGGAGCACCTAACTCAGCAGTTAGGGTTTGAGAATATGCTCAATCTCTTCAGTATTCAGCCAGCTTCGCAACGCCTGTCTCCGTCAGATCATTCGATTGTTCAATCTCCAACAGATTCAGATCAAAGTTGAGGATACAGAATGAAGGTTTCAAACTCTGAAGGATGGAAAATCAAAAAATGGCTAAGTCTGGAAGGTTTAGGCGCCCCAGGAGAGAAGAGGCGCCCAAGTTTTCAAGTGCCTAAACAGATGAATTTGCAGATGTGGCTCTAACGTGATTTCTTCGGATTTGATCAGGCTCTCCAACGAGATATTCAGCGCGTCAATCGGAGTTTACAATTGCCAGTTACGAGAGGCTGAACATAGGGTGAAACAAGAGTGAAATTTCAAAATTCAAAAGCAAACATAAAAAGTGAAAAAAATTCTAACTCTGGTGAGTTTGGGCACCCCAGCTTGCCAGGGGCGCCCAAGCTTTTGAAGGCTCAAAACTCACTGTTTGATGAAGTTTCTCCTAGGAGACCCCTCTCAATATCTCCTCAGCTTCGCAGCGAGCATAACCATCAGTCAATCCGATGCTCGGATCACCAGATTCGACAAGATAATCTGTGGAAGAAGAGTTAATGAAGAAATTGAAGATCATAAAAATGGCTAACTCTGGACAAAATGGGCGCCCCTGGAGGAAATAGGCTCCCATGAATTCGAAGGTCGAGATGAAGTTTTTAGCCAGAGACACCTCCAGAACAATCTTCTCAGAACGGGTCAGGCTCCGCGATGAATCATTCAGCTCGCTCATCAGATTAGTCTACAAGCCATAGATCGAGGTCAAAGTAGGGGGTCAAAGTTGTGAGAAGTTGAAAATATCAAAAAAAATGACTAACACTGAAGAAGTGGGCGCCCCTAGCCAAGAAGGGCGCCCAACTTCTCATGCCTTAGTGAAATTTGCAAAATTTTCAAGAAAATTCAAAATTGCAAGAGGATGAGGACGTCCAAGTTCAATGTAACAGAGATTTTTAGGGTTTTGAGGATGAAAGCAAAAGAAAGCAAACCTAATTCAAACCCTAAGTCTATTTAACACCTCTTTTCAATGTAATTTTCATTATTTTTGCAGGTAGCATTCAAAGGAGAAAATTGGAGCAGCAAGTTTGAAGAAATTTTTCAAGATTCAAGAGCTCAGTTTGCTGGTTATTCATCAAATTTTTCAGATCAGCAACATAAACCCTTGCTTTTTCATGCTTTTTCATCCAGAAGATCAAATTTTTCAAGGAGAAGGCCAAGGTTTTCAAATTTTCAGCCATCTGGGTCTTATCACCTCATTCTTCTGAAGAAATTTTCAAGAACTTCATCAAGTTGCAGCAGCTGCTTTTTGCTTTGCATGTCAGTGAAATCCTCAGTGCATTCAGTTTTCAATCATCTAGGTCCTCTCAAATCAGTCTTCTGAAGAAAACCCATATCACAGTTTTTTTCAAGAAAGTTTCAAATTCTAGGGTTGGCTGCTTTTTCGATCAGCCATCAGTATTTTGCAAATCTAATCAACTGGGTCCATTTCTAAGAGTATTCTGAACAAAACCCAGGTGCCAGTTTTTTGTGAAAAATTGAAAAAATTAGGGTTTGCTGCTTTTTTAGTTAAAATTCAAAATTTTCAAAAACGGATGATCTAGGTTGTCTTGCAACGAAATTCTGAGCAAAACCCATATCTCAATTTTTTTTTCAAAAAGTTTGTCCGTTGAAGCAAGAAAATCAGCATTCTAAAAATAGTAAGTTGCTCAAAACTTGTCTGAACCTAGGCGAGTTTACAGTCATTCTTAAAGGTTTCCGAAATGGACTACACTCCCAATGTTTTCAAGACTGAAACAACTCTCTATCATGATTACATCAAAACAACTGAGACGGACTTGCATCGCATCAAACCGGTGTTTGATCTACACGCTTTGGAGAGCGCAGGCAACACTACCATCAGGAACCTGGGACACTCTGGACTCCTCGTAGCAACGTCTATTCCTATTTCAGTTCAGAGTCTTGATTTCGTAATTGCTTGCATCAAGCATTACAATCCGGCTACAAGGGAGATCCAGTTAGTGGATGGCAGATTGATTTGCAGTTTGAAACCTGATGTGATCGAGAAATGCTTTTCCATTCCCCCTTGGCCTGAAAGTGTCACTATCTCAAAGGGTGAATGTGAAAGGATATGGGAGATGCATAAGGAAAAATACAACAAGGAGATTGTACTGAAGTGAATGAAAGAAAAACATAAGACTCTGCCAAGTCACACTTCCACGATGTAAACAAAGTTTGAAAAGGCAGCCAATGAGGTTGAAGATTTCCTGAGATCAATTGCAGATGGAGACGATATCTTGTAAAAACAGAGTTTTGCTATTGATGGCATAGATGCACCGAACCGGGACACAATTTCTAACTTTCTAGCGGATGTGATTGAGCTTTAAAGCAGCTTTCTTCGAAGCTTTCTTCCCGCTTTCTTTCTATTCTTGGAACAAATTCTTATCCATTCTTTGAGAAGAGAAAGAAGATAAATGTAATAGTTGGTGTTTCCCGCTTTTCTTTTTAGGTGTTAGATGTTATCTTCTTTCTAGATTTAGAAATAAAGCTTGCTTGCTGAGCAAGCCCTAGATTGTGAAAGCAAGGAGATTTTAGGGTTCCCTACTCCTCTGCTTGCCTATAAATATGAGCCTTTGCTCATTAGTTTTCTTTAACCATGCTAGTGATAACAAAACGCTGAGCCTATCGTGCCTTCTATTTGTTATTCAGGTATTGTTCAATTGTTTTATGATAGCAAATTGTTGAGTCTCTTTTAGCCAACAAGGAGTTATTGTAATAGCTGTTCCTATTGTGTAAGAACAAGATTGCAAGCCTCTTTAGCTGCAACTTCTTGTTCCAGGCATGTTAGAAGTAGATTTTGTTCTAGAAGTTTGAGTAATAAAATCATGAGCCTCCTTTGCCTTGGTATAACATCTCAGATTTCCGTTATTTGTGTTCTACTTTTATTATCTTGATTTCAGCTTACATTGAAGTGTGTAGATGTTTGTTGATAAAGAGTTTATTGAAGCATTTTGTCAGAGAATCAACCTTGTTCATTTCTAGTTTCTCTTGCTTTGCGTATTACTTGAGAAGTTAGAAACGTCTTTAGTTTAAGTTAGTCGTAGTTGAAGTTCTTAAATCAGAAAATCTCACCGGCATTTGTGTTTAATAAACCTTGTGCTCTAAGCTGATCAAAAAGATAGGCAACTTAGTTCTTAGTTTACTTTCTTTCAACACCATCAGCAAGAGGGAGCTTCCCCTCCTAATTTGAAGAGCAGTTTATCTGTGCATAGCTGTCCGTTTCAAATACGCATTCCAGAGGTGCGAATTTAAACGCCAACAGACTAGAAGCCTTATTTAAAGGCATGGAGGGCTGTGAGATTATCATGTTTGGCATTGATATTTTGAAAAAACATTGAAGAGAGCTTTCTCTTGGTTGGAAGTGATTTTCAGTCGATTCAAGGTGGTGCTCCCTTGAATAACGGTGGTTTGGTGATGACCCCATTCCACCATGAGGTGAATTCACATAGAGTTCATCACAAAGCTTCATTGACATGCTTTTGTGGAGTTAGGACCTTGAAGATAAGGGTTTGAAACTTTGAAGATTGGTTTTGTTGCAGGTCCAAGAAAGAATCAAGTAGATTGGGTTGTATTCTGACTTCAAGAAACAAATCGTCCCTTTGGCATATTGGGGTTTCATTTTGAAGAGTTTTTGCATTGTGGGCTGGCTGGAAATCCACAGCTGGCTTTTACAAGTTGCTGGAAATCAAGTTTCCGACTTGATATCAGCCATATTTCATCATTTTTCAATCATAGGAGGCAAGCTGGGCTAAATTACTATCTTTTGGAGTTAGGCGATTTCATATTTTGAGTTATTTTGCAATATTTGATGAGCTTCTGCATTTCTGGGTCACCTACAGTCAAGTTCAGGTGTTATTAGCTGCTATAGAGTTATTATCAGTCATACCAGACCACCAATAGTGCTGCTACAACCTACAGTCTTATTCCAATCAAGGATTGAAGGGTACTTCTTCAAGACTACCTAGGGTTTCATTCTTCGATCCCTTGGCTAGGGGTTTGGTAAACATCTTGGCTATTTTGCATGTTGTATGTGATCTGATTTTCTAAATCAGTCTATTTGATTGTAAGCTACAAGCAATCCTCTATTTGTAATCAGATTGTTGATTCAATAAGAAGCCATCATTGTTTTTTGAGTATGTCATTCTCATGTTTTGGTTGATTTGATTACAACTTCATCATTTGGTATTTTGTTTCATGTGATATTTGAATCTTTTTATCTACATCAAAATATTAAGCCAACAAAGAGAAAAAAATTGGTTGAGATAGGGTAGGCTTCTTACATATTGTGCTTGTTTGTTTGAATGGCCTCAAAAACAGTCCATTTGCGCTCACAACCAAAAGCTCGACAAGACTGAAATAAAATGTGAATGGCAAGCTTTTTAAGATTAGGTGTTGTGGCACCATAACCTTCCCGCCACAAATCTGCAAGTGTAATAATTGCCATTTATAACTTAGTAAGGATTTTAGTACGGATTTTCCAATTTTTTTAGTTTTTTATTACTGACTGCTGAAACAAAGATGAGCTCGCGAAACCCTAGCCTGGCGATTCAAACAAATGTCGCGGGCGTTGTTTGCGATTGTGGCGTTCAGGGCGGCGACGACTCTTCATCCAGGATGGCTGGGACCTCTGCGAATGGCGCGACAAGGTCTGGCGGGGGTTGTGTTAAGGGCAGTGACCCTGTGGCTAAGGCTAATGCGTCGGTTGTGAGATTCCGGCAGGGGAGGCTATCGATTAACGGGTTTATCCCGGTAACCAATGCTATCTCAGTGGATCTGAAGGTTGAGATGGTAGAGGAAATTGATGAGAATGTCTCTGAGCTCTCCTTTAGTGGGGTGATCTATCGGTTTAGGGGTTTTTGGCCCAGCCTCCCCCAGCTGCATTCATGGATCTCCAAGGAATGAAAGCCTCTAATTTCTGGTAAAATTCATATCTTCCCCATGGCCAAGGGGTTTTTTATTGCCAAGTTTGACAATGCTCAGGATAGAAATATAATTTTATGTGACAATTATTTTAGCTGGGAGGACAAATATCTGTTGATGATTAAGCCTTGGCATTCAAATTTCAACCCTGCTTCTGAAACTTTCAACAAGATCCCGATTTGGGTTCAGTTGCCGAATCTTCCCCTCCACTTATGGATTGACCCTCTTCTGGAGGAAGTGGGTGAAACCCTTGGTATTTTTTGTTGGTGGATGATGAATCCTCTGACATGTTTCATTCCACCTATGCTCGCATACTTGTTGAAATGGATGTTTCAAAAGGGCTGCCTGTTGAGATTTTACTTAAATCTCCTAAGGGTTCTTGGGTCCAATCTTTGGACTATGAAGGGATCCCCTTCCATTGCAGAAGATTTTTTTAAACAGGTCATGCTGCTGCACAATGTGGATTTGAGAAAAAAGCTATGACGGCTACATGGTGGAAAGGTGCTTCTCAACCGCATTATACGGTTGAGAAGAAATCTGAACAACACAAGAGTTTTTCTGAGGTGGTTGCATCAGAATCACAGGGTCTTGGGGCTTCCCCTCCGGATGTTTCAAATGGTGGGGTTGCTGAGGTTGTACAAGATTATCATGTTGAAACCCCTAAAGAGCGAGAGAATGGGTCTCAGGCTGCCATTTCTGGTGATAGCGCTCTGGCTATCATTTCTGGCGGCTTTTTTGAAAAGTCTATGTCTGCATGTAGGAATAATGATGAAATCTCCGAGACTGTGGCTGCAGGCATTCATCTTCAGGAAAATTGTGTGCTGGCTTGGCATGATAAGGCAGTGTAGTGGAAGAAAGCTGGATTACTGTAAAGGGCAAAAAAGCAATTTTTTCTAGGCCTTCTTTTGACATGACTCTCCGCTCCCACAAGAGTAGTTCTAAATGTAAATCTTGACGGGTCTTGTTTGGGGGCTGGTTTTTGGCTGGCTGCTGGCTGTTCTTTTTGCAGCTTTGTTTTTGGTTGTAAAGGGTTTCGGGTCCCTTCAAAACCTGTTTTTTCCTGAATCAAAAACTTAGTAAGGATTTTAATAAATTTAAAAATTAAAATAAATGGTTAAATAATATTAAACACATGAATTTTTTACCTGGCTGTAGAGTGTCTCTCCTACGAATGCAAAAATTGGAAGAAAACAATGCCCTTTCGGCTTTCTTATAACTCAGTATCTCATCAAGTATGAGATCTTGAAGATTATCATCATCAACCAATCTCTCAATACATGTGTTGAGGCCAACAAGAACCTCTACATTTGCTTTGAAAGTATGGGAGAAACAAAACTTGGGGTTCAAATAGTAGGCAACAACATGAATATGTTGTTGTCGGTTCCACCTTTGATCTATTATGCACCATATGGGTTCATATTTAGTCTTGTTTGACCCATACAAATGTTAAATTGCCTCTTTGGCCTTATCCATGGCCTCATATGGATACCCCATGGGATTTTGATCCCCATCTACCAATTGTAGGACTCTAACCAATGGTTCTGACACCTATATATCAAAAATTTAACAGAATCAACAAATTGTAATATTAAAAAATAAAAAAATAAATCATCAATCAAAGTTTGAAAACTTACATTGATGATCTCCTCCATGAATTTGGCAAGTCTATCATAAAAGATGGTCTTCATGACCTTCTTTGCTTCAGCCTTCCTACAATAAGGACTCTCCAACCATCTTTCACTCACAAACATGCGCTTAAGGTTGGACAATATAGCTGTAATGTCCCTGCTTGGTATTGCCCCAAATCTTGCCCTAGAACCACAAGCTTAATGTAGTTTCCCACTTAAATGTTTCAAATAAATCTGGCTTAAGTCTGCTCACTGCCTTCTCAGATTTCTGGATGAACAGTACCTGACTCCTCAACGGTGATTCCTTCTTTTCTTCATTCCATATCCTTATTCCTTCTTCTATCTCCCTTGTTCATAATTCTTTCCTTCATATTCTGCTGTATTATCCAGATTCTTAATTTATTAAACTGCTGCATTTACCCCTTTTAAATCTGCATAAGATGTTCTTCTTAATTATTCATATCCTCTTCTTCTATATGCTGGTATAGTAACTGATTCCTTGGCTGTTTTATAATCTTATTCCCTGATATCTCCATAAGAACTGATTATTATCTCCCTAACTCCTGTGAGGAAGATATAATTGATTGATGCCTCAAACTGAATGTTGTCCTGAGTGTAATCTTGTATGCAATATATGGTAAGGTGCTATGTCTGATATCTTCCAATTATCTCTGTAGCCTGTAAGCTCTTCGACCTGCTATAGAAGAGTTACCTGTTTAAACTATTCCATAATAAGAAATTATTCCATCGTAAGATATGTCTCTTATCAGATTTATCTTAAATTTTGCTTTTAGTCTTCTAAGTTGAGATATTCAAATAGGTACTTATTGATGACCATTAATGATATGCTGATAGGGCTGAGTAACTATCTGATATAATTTCTGATATGTAACCTCCAATTTATGTGGTTCAGTTCTGGCTGTGTGTGCGATCCTTCCCTCTTGTTATGCAGCCTATGTTGAAAATCAATTGGTTCTCTAGGGGAGCCCTGACCTGTACTTACAGCATACTAAACTTCCAGCCTGAACCCAACTATGTGAATATCGTATGAATCAAAGCATCTAATACCATGCTGTTTCTGAAGTGTTTCTTTTAAATCTTTCCACTGCCGTATATTCCCCCCTCTCATCCCTCTTCACAAACTCTTTATATCCTTATGCACCTCTTTAAGGGAGGCATCCCGTGAATAGAGGCAACCCTTAAGAATAGACACAACTTTATGGCTCTACTCTTTCAATTGTTGCTTGTTGTTTGTTATCCCTTAATAACTATTGTTTGTTACCTGTTCTAATTGCTTTAGTGTAAAGCTTGTCGTGGCCTCATGCCTCCCGATAAGGAATGGTCTTGACTCCTAAGTCACCTTCTTACCGGTTTTGGTCTGCCCTTGACACATCACTGACTCCCAAATGGAATCGATAGGTATCCAAAACCAAACGACTTTTCTCAGGTATGGACGGCTGTGTAAATGAAGACTGATAACCATTCCAAGTGTTGTACTTAACTCCAACACACAATGATTATTGATTGCGAACGTCCGATTAAGACTCCATCCACGATTAATGAAGAATGCAATGATGCGTAATAAAAGTCACAAACTGGGCAGTGGTGGCTAAACACTGTTGGGCTTCATCATTCGATAATTGGTGTTGAGGGGGAAGTCCCGTCTAGTAGTGAAACCCATGGTATATCATGCCGGGCAATGTATTAATTACACTGTGTCTTCCTTGCTTAAAGCCATCGATCTTTGTCCAGAATAATCTTGACTATAATCAACACCCACATACAGCTGAATTTATAAATCGAATCACCTTGTAGATACCTCTGCGATGGGGTAGGATGATTGTCATGTCCCTCGAAATTGTAACACCCAAATATGAAATATTGAAATACTAATAAATTAATAAAATAAATATCTAAGTGAATATCAAAATATATATCAATATTAGCAATTTAAATACTATTATAATTATATTCAGGTAATATTATAATAAAATATAAGTATTAAACAATACAAACAATTGATATTATTAAACAATTATTATAATAATAAAATATCAACAAATTAATATTTATACCTTAATATTAAATATCAAATATTTAAATCAACATTAGAATAGAATAATAAATACAATATAATACATAAATATTAATCATAAGTAACAAAGACAAAATAAACAAATAACAATTGGACTGAATATCAAATAAATGTTAAAACAAATATAAGATATAGAATAAATAATAGAAAACATAAAATAACACAAATAAATATAATAAGAAAACCGATCTTTGAATAGCCTCTTAATACGGCAGCAACTATTAAAAAGGCAGCAAATTCCAATAAGAAGCGATTAGCATTAAGGAACTAAGAGCAGTGATTTATAGAGAATTACGTCTGAGCAGCAATCCATTATCTACTCAAAGGCAGCGATCAAGTTTATGCGTGTTAAGAGGTGAGATCAAAGGTATTGAAATAATCAAGGATTAAATATTATGAAAGGGCAGAAATCAAGAGTTACATCTCATGTGAAAGGAGGTATTCTTTGTGAAAGGACTTGTCCATTGTTTGGATTGAGAAGATACAGAAAATGGAAGATATGTGGATTTAAAAAGGGGAAGAATTCAATGAATAAGAGGAGAATAAGGAGAGAATAAGGAGAAAAAGGATATTCTGATAGGAAATACATTCCCTAAGGTCTGATCAAATACAGAATAGAAAACTGAAAGACTCAAGTACAGATTGCTGGCTAGGATAAAAGAAAGTTCTGCAGAAAGGTGGTTGAGGGATTAGGAGGGGCTTCAGCAGATTGAATCCAAGTAAGGGTGAATATTGGGAGGTAAGTATTATCATATGTTGAATGAAAGGTTGGTAATTAAATATATTATTAATTTAGATTTCAGTCGATGCTTATAGATATATTTAAATATGTTATGATTTATGAATATATCTAAGCATATTTTGATAAGTGATAAATATATATTTAGATATATATATTGTGGTGATGGACAAATACAATGCATACACAATGACACATATACATATACATACATACATACATACATACATACATATATATATCATAGATGGTGGGCACATACAATATATACAAGATAATATATATATATATATACTATATTATTTACGACTATCCAATAATGATGCTTGTAGCAATTATTGAGCCTTATAAGTAATAATGACCCTATTCATTCACTATGATGTTAAATGGTATAATAGAATTCCATCTATGGGATCTTGAAAGATGTTTAATACCTAATGTACTTATGAAATATATTATAGAAGAATCATTCATAGTGAGTGATAAGGAGGAAATGAATAATCCTTTGACAAGAATGAAACATTTATATCATCTTGGATCTTAAAAGTTGTTATTACTGAAATTTATTGATCTCTAATGTTTCTAATGTCTCTTTGAGAAACACTTTGAATGCAAGATTCAGGTTTAAGTGCTTCCACTAGAAAGGGGACATTACAATGATTAATCCCAAATGGTCTTCAGTAGAGGTCGTATATATTATGTGCTAGCTTCTTGGATATTCTATGGCGGCAATATATCTTCAATCCCCTATCATTCCATTCTGTCAAAGCTTATTTTATTTTGTGTGATCGGCTTTACAAATGCTTGATTCTTCTTTCCATGGAGTGCAGCACTAATTAGATATTGGCGCCACTGGTTATAGTAATGCTCAAAATAATGATAATATTATTATATTTGTGTTTTACCTTCATTTTATATATATTTAATATTTATTTAATTTGTCAATATTTATATATTTATTGTGCGTATTTATTATAATGATTAAAGTATTTAATATTATAATGGTCATAATATTTATAATTTTATATTTGATAATTATAAGACTATTTTATGTTATATATTTTCAATCTCTATTATACCATAATGATTATAATATTATTTTAATATTTAGAACGTTATTTAATGTTTATAATTATAATATTGTCTTTGACGATTATAATTATAACGATACTCAATTGTTTAATAGTTTTAAGTATGTTTTTTAAGTGTCACGATTTTGGGGACATGACAATAGCTCATATACTTTGCAAGGTGAGGAAATTAGTAGCAAAGTGTGTGACTCCTGATCACATGAGATCTTAACCATCAGTGTGCTCTCTCATGAGACTTAGGACCCATGTGTGGTTGTAGATGTACTTTGTGATATTTCTTCCATCTTCAACCACATTCTTCACCCAACTTAGTTTCCCTATGTCTTTAAGGAGCAAGTCAAGACAGTGGGCAACACAAGGGCTCCAAAATAATGTCGGGTGCCTCGCCTCTAGAAGTTTACTGGCTGCCACATATGTAGCTACATTTTCGGTCACAATTTGAATGACATTTTGAACTCGCACTTCCGTGACTACCTCATCCAACATGTTGCACAAGGTCTCTACATTTTTTATTTCATTGGAGCTATCAACTAATTTTATAAATACCAACTGTCCCCCTAAAGCCACTAAAAAGTTGATGAGTGTCCTATTTCTGCCATCTGTCCACCCATCAAATAAAATGGTGTAGCCTTTCTTTTCCCAAATTTTCGTTTGTTCTTCCACTAGGCGGCATGTATTTTGGACCTTATTTTGCAATAATGGCCCACTCAACTCATGACCACTTGGGGCCTTGAAACCCTTACCTGCCATGGTCTATGCATTGACCAATTGTTCCCAATAATGACTAGAAGCAACATTGAATGAAATATTACTGTAGTACCAAAATCTCACACATGCCAACTTCGCCTCATGTTGCAACTCTCTATTCCATGTAGTACTTTTTAATGAAGGTTGTGCATTGGGAGTATTATGAGGAACAAAAACACTAGAGCTGCCCACACTTCTTGATCTTGGTATCCGTGGCCCAATAGAAGAAGAGCCCCACATATCTCCTTGTGACCTTGTAGAACTGAAATCTAGGATTGGGGCTGCCATCGCTTCTGTTGTTCTCTTTTTATCTACCTTCCTTTGCTCACATGCTGCAAGGAATGCTTTTGCCTCCCTCTCAACCTCTTTAGTAGTTTTTGTACATGACCTAACATCTTGGCAAGGGATTCATGCAAGGTGGTATTTGAGTCAATTTATGCCACCATTCATTACTTAGTGCAATGGATACAAATAGCCTCTCCTTACATTGCACTTGGTGTTCCATGTTTCTAGCAAGGATCCCTTGGTTTACCACCAGTTCTTCAACTTGCAAAAACCACATTCTTTTAGGAAAATACAAATGAAACCTAGCAAAAGGGAGACAACATAGAAACTTAGTAATACTCTTTTTTGGGTTTATAAATGCTTTTTGAAATAAATACAACAATTTTTGTAAACAAATATGATGAAATTATGAATATTTCTTTACAAATGTTTGAATAGGTACATTATAATTAAGTGTCAACTCTTTGTTTCATTTTGACAGGCATATGGCTGTTGCAGACTTGCAACATTTCACCGTGACTCCCTGAGTAACCTATCACCTATGACATGGATCTTAACTACCCAGTTTTCTTGACTGCGAGATTTGGAAGGAAACAAATATTAAATATTTAAGTTTTTAATAGATATACAGTTATACACTTACTTGAAGAGAGTAAAATCTTGTTTGAAAAGAACATCTACAAAGATGTGTAAATATTGCAAATAACTTTCTGTAGCACCTATAAAATCACTGAAATGGTTGCAAACAAATTTCTGCAACAGCTGTGCAAGTGCTGCAAATGACTTTCCCCAATGGTTATGTAGCTGCTGCAAACAACTTTACACAACAACTATGTGGCAGCTGTGAATGGCTTTTTCAGCTGTATAATTGTTGTAAATGACTTCCGCAACAACTGGATAACTTATACAAAATTGCAAATGACTTTTGCAACAATTGCAAGGCTGCTACAAAACCACTTTCTGCAACAATAATGACTACTATGGAAGAACTTTACCCTTAGCTATTTCTACAAGATTTGTCTATTCTTGTGCTTGTAACTCATTAACTTTTTTGGGTGATTCAAAATTGTTGTTTTTCCTAAAGACTCTTTTGCATTGAACATCTTGAGCAATTGAGGAACATGAGCTCTTGCTCATGAAACTTGATCGAAACTTTCTAGAGTGTAACAATAGCAACCATCTTTAGTTGGATTCAAATTACGGGTGTTGCTTTAATCTTTGATGGGCTAATAGCCTAATTGTTAATCAATAAATTATTGTTATGGAGGCTTGCTGTCTACTTAAAATTTTAAGTGCACAGGAAAAAATGAGTTAATCTTATAAATTGATACAACCATTTCTCACTATAGTATAGACATATTTTAAGAAAATATATGATGACAAAAGTAGCACAACACATTCAAGAGGTTTTATGTTTCTTTACATGTAAATGAGAATAAAAATCCAATGGATCTTTGTTCGGGCAATTTATATTCATTTGAGTAAAGGCTCACATACTTTTTAATATATATGGTGTTTTCGCCATGCATCATTATGTAATATCATTTTACTCATTTTAACTTGTATGTTGTATGTTGTTTACTTTTTTTTGGATATTAGTGTTCGAATTAGAGGGTTTGAACTCTGAATAATCTAAAATGTAGAAAATTTTCAAGGCTTACAGATTTCAAATGTGTTGACTGTTGAAGAAGGGATGCCCTTTAAACCTACAGTTGTCGGGCCTTCTATCGCACCTTCTGCTGATTGTAAACCTATAGTCCTTGTGTGTTGTCAACGTGCCTTATGTTGCACCTTTTTTCACGTCTAGAAAACAAAACAAAAACCCTCGAAAAAATCCCTTTTTGGATTTATTGTAATAACTCACCCTTAATTTTGTTCAAATTTTGCAATTGTTAGCGTTAGCAAATATAACAATGATAATCAACTTGAGTGAACTTCCTTCCACTTTTTGATCACCCAAATTTCAATGTGGGCAAGGTGAGAGCATACGGTGGTAAGGTTCAATGCTACGCTATTGACATGAACCACTTGTTTAGTGGGGTGAGTATGGAATCTTCAAACATAAGGAAACCTCCACTTTTTTAAGTGGGAATTACAAATTGCAGGAAATGAAAGAATCAAGTGGCTAGCCAACCGAAACCACTTATGTAGTGGGATGCATAGCTAACATGAAAAGAGAATCATACGCTTATTCAACGGGCAGTACATTAAACAAAGTTCATCTGCTTATTCAACGGGAATGCCACTTATTCAGTGTGGTTAGTATCAAAACCAGATAGAGCAAGATTACTGAATGGTACTACCAAGTCAGTATTACAATGAAGCTCAATATAAATGATATTAACAAGAATAATCCAGCCGCTCAAGAGGTAGTAATATGAAATAACATCCAAAAACCAACGACCCAAGAATAGAACAAGTAAACCTCAATGTTCTCACCCAAGGGTCTAAATAAGGTCTAAAAAGCAATTGTTTCAGGTCTGATAAGGACAGTACATTTCTATTCGGCTACAGCCAGCCAATCAAACCACTCAAAGTGCACACCAAATGTGACAAGGATCCGCCCCAATGCAAGATGCCAATATATATACCACTCCAATAACTCCACAACTCCCTCAAGTGGACTGAAAGGTCAAATTGCAGGTCTAAAACTCTCCAAATAGCAAGCTGGAAGTTGGCATGTCTTCTTAGAATGTCAGCCACTCACCATAGAACATTCACAAACTGATTGCAAGTCATAGGATGAACATGGCGCCACCAAAACAGTCCGAACAGCAAGGGAAAGAGCAGAAATCTTCACAACTCCCAAAAAACATGAAACCCCCCAATGGTATGACTTGCTAGGAGGGGCGACCAGGTCCCAAAAATCACAAACTCCGCCTAAAATTCTGAAAATTGGCAAGAAAGGGGTGCTCAAGACTTAGGAATCAGATGAGTCAATACTCAAAACAGATTCTTCAGTCCTTCAACTTGCAACAATGAAACTATGGTGCCGCCTAGGTCATGAAAGGGCTTCAGCATAAATTTTGAAGTGCAAAAATTAGGGCAGAAAATTGAGTTTCAAAAATCAGAAATTAAGCCAATATCCTAGTTGGGATATTTCGGTGGTATCAGAGCCATGTATCTTGCCAGCCTGTTGGGTATGTGATTCAAAAAGTTTGGAGTTATGTCAACACATAGAATTGATGATGTAATGGTTGCCTATGATGAGTACAATACACTTCTAGCAGAGTTTAGGAATGCAATCACCTTCAATGAATTTATGAAACAATGGAAGGACAAGAAGAAAAACAAGCAAGCTACAATGGGAGAGGGAAGTCCAAAGAGGAATGATCAACTGTTGAATTAATATATAGCATCGATCAGATATATACAAACTCTTATTCAATCTATTAGTAATATTATCATATGTGTATTGTGAAGTTCGATTATTTATCGAATCTTGCAATTATGATTACGGATCTAACTAAATATTAAATGTGTTAATTATTTAGTTCATACGTACTTAATGGGACACATCCCATGAATGAACGTGTCTCCACCTTGTGGAGACACGTCCTCTCATGAGACGTGTCTCATCCAAGAGTTACCTCTTCCGTATTTATGTGAGATCCGTCTATCCTTTGCAGATGAATTGAAATCAATTAATTAATCTGCATTATATCTACAGTTCAGAAATTCGTTCTTTCTATTCTATGTTTTATACGTCCTCTTTTCTGTGTTCTGGAATTTGTTTTAAGCATACTCTTAGGAGAATTTGAATCCGCCCTGACAAGATTTGATTACAATAACATGGTATCAGAGCTACGTTGTGTGAATCCAAATCAAATCTAAATATCGGACTCGCTCGAGAAAGAAGACAGGGATCAGTGAGGATGTAGTCTCTCACGCCGTTGGCACCCAGGAAGCGATTGGTGGAAACAACGAATATATATTCTGGTTACGCATTCAGGTGACGGATCGAGAGGAGCTGCGTCTATCTCACTTTCCCGCGTCCTCTACAACCCAGTGTACAAATCATTTGTATCGCCGTAAGCTCAAGTCTCTGTTGATCGCGTGGAGTCCAGAGAAAATACATTGTGACGAGTCGTTTGGCATTCCAAGCTGGTACATTACTTGTCGCTGTATGAGCCTGGGATTGTGAATAGTATTGTAAGACTATCGGGGCATATATCCGTCGAGATCTTAGAGGCTCTGGGCGAAGGGATGGGAACTCTCATAATTCTGGCAGTCGTCAAGTTCCTATTGACGGGGTTTGCAATACCATCGGGCATTTCCAGCGGTGAGTCGAGCACACCAGTTCTGGCGCACCAGTCCGAGTTCGCAGTGAAGAGACTCATTCGGGATTTTATCGGATTTATGTGCTGTCTTTAGAAATTATCCTTCCACCGTTGCTTATTGTTCTTCTTTCTGCTGCTTCGTTGGAATGATCCCAAGCGCTGGATGAGTATTGGGCAATATAAGGAGTCAGGAAGAATCGAAGACTCTCATTCAAACATTTGAGCAGTTATTTAATATCAAGGGGGTGCCGTATTACTCTGAAAGGAACCGTCGCCTGTAGTTTTTCTTAAGATTGGCGTGGCTGACGCGGCAATCGTGTATGTGTGACAGACAACTTTAAAAAATAAAAATAAAAATGGATAGACGCGTGGTGGCTTTGCTGATCCATCGATGAAAAAGAACTTTCAGTTCTTCCGCTACGCGTTGCTAAATTTATCGGGATGTTGAATTTGGATAAACTTCGTGTAAAGTTTTTAGAATTCTCAGTGCCACTGAAGACTTATCTGTAGGTGCCTCTTCCGCATTTCACTTAAGGGTGCGCATGAAATAATTGACACCTGTATGCAACTTGGAGTAAATGTTAGAGAAGTCTTTGTTGAGTATCGGATCGTTATGAAAGGACGAAAATATATCTGTCTCTCCAAGTAATCGACACCTCAGGAGGCATATCATGATATTGGGAGATGGTCAGTCATCCAGCAAACCTTCGAGAGCTGCTTACAAAGTCAAAGCATAGAGTTGACATTTAATTCCTATAGCAAGGTCATGAGCTTAGGCAACAAAAGCGATTGATGCTAGGTCACGATAATGATTGAAATGAGTCCCGTGAAGTTCCTTGTAAGAGCTGTGATTCACAATCTGGCGACATCAGGCATATTGTGAATCCTGAACGGGCACTCAACAACAATACATATCTTCTCTATTGGTTGAATTTCAAGATGTTGCATCTGTTGCATAATCTGGTGGATTATAGCTGGAAATGAAGTGCATCGTAAAATTGAACGGTCAAAGACCATGTTCAAATTTAACCCTGCAAAAGGGCCTGTGTTCAAGCTGTGAAGGTTGTGTGCTGATCTGTGCACATGAGCAACGTGTCTTATTGTGTCCAATATTTGCATCCATCAAGAGATAAGTATTCTTTGTTTGCTGAGTTATTTCATTTATTTGGATCTTGTGTGATTAGTATAGAGAGATTGTAATTTCTCTTGAATTGTGCTCTCTAGCATAAAGATCCTTTGAAGATTTCAAATTATTTATTGCGAGTTGTTTTATGCTAATTATGTAGATCTCTGAGTGTGACTTTGAGATGAAAAAGAGAATTGCATTTTTGTTGTGATAGGTTGATCACATCGATATCATTCTCTAATGCATGAACTGTGTTAGAGCCTTGACTCTTGGAGAGAGTTGGTTCTACTTGCTAACCGCATAACGCATTTAAGAAATTTGCAGTTGATCAGATTGTCCTTTGCTGTGTTGAGTTTAGCACTCTCGAGAGGAGTAAAAGTTGGAAGAAAGAGTAATATCAAAATCCAATAAAGATAAGTTTCTTTATTCCTTCATTCTGATTCTTTGATATATTTCTGTTATAGGTTCATGTATTCATGCTATAACCTAAGATAGTAATTTCTAGCCTTGATATTTCTTTGGATACTTATAAACAGTTAGTAATCTCTCTCTAAAATGCTTCCATGATAGATCTAAGAGCAGAAGGTGTTGAGAGATTGCTTAGTGATGAAAAGCCTAAGGCATCTTGTGAGGAAATCATGCCAACCAAAGAAATGATCAAGCAGACATAGGACTGTGTTGGTGGCCAGAGGGAGTTCTCTTCTAGAAGTCACTTTTTTTCAATTTTTGAAGCAGGGATCAAGAGGGAGTTTTGTAACTCACTAAGAAGAAGTGAAGATTGTTGTATTGCAAGGATAGGTGCTGAACTCTTAGAGGATCCCTTCAACTGCTGAGATCAGAATTGCTCAAGATTGTCTTCTAGATTTGTCATTGGTAGCCCCGCAAACCTATTCAAAATAGTGAGATCTTGGATGAGATTGAGGAGTACTATCCTGAACTCTCTACAGTATCTGAGGTGTGCACTAGAAAACGTTTATCTAAGTCTAAGTGTTGCAGGCAACCTTGGACGATGAGGTTAGGAGGTTGATGCAAGATTGAAGATTCAGAGGGAGCCTCCTGAACCTAAAGAAGATGATCATGTTGTTTCAAGTTGAGGTCTGCGATGATATCCTGGTGTAGCAGGAAGCAATCATTTGTGGCATTGAGTACAACGGAAGCTGAAGATATTGCAGCCTCTATGGGAGCAAGAGAAGCAGTATGGCTCCGAAAATTGCTTGTGGGATTATTTGCTGAGCCCCTGAATCCTACTATTATCCACTGTGACAATCAGAGTTGTATTAAGCTTTCAGTAAATCCAGTATTCCATGATAGATCTAAGCACATTGAGATCCCCTATCATCATGTAAGAGACATGGTAGAAAAAAAAGTGATCCAGTTGGAGTATATTAGTACAAATGATCAAACAGCAAACATTCTCACCAAACCTCTTTCCCGAATCAAGATTGAACATTTCAGGAAGAAGCTTGGTATGATTGAAATGTAAGTTGATATTTTGTAAAATTCAAATTGTTTATAAGTTGTACTAATATATTTAAAGATGTTTTATGTGTAAACATTTTTGTCATGTGTGTGACTCCATGACTTTCTCTCTTTCCCTGTGTACATTATTGAAAGGTGACGATCTTTCTAATAATGAACACTTGTATGTGACATTGTAAGGTGACAACTTTGCAATGTTTAACTATCATGATAGATATCATGTGACTTGATATCTGTGGACATGTCATGATAGTATCTCTTGGACATGTTGATGGATGTCATGTGAATTGATGTCTTTTGAAGATCATTGTGATTCCTAAGAGATAATCATGGTGGATATTTATATCCATGGATATGCCATGAATTATTATGGTAGACATCATGTGACTTGATGTCAGTGCACATACCATAATGAAGATGTGACTATGAGGAATGTCATGTGACTTGACAATCTTGAGAAAACATATCATATCTTCGATATCACGTGTGAAGGTGATATCTCTACATATTTTTGATTTGTAATATCTTCCCTAGCTAAGAGGGAGTGTTGAATTAATATATAGCATCGATCAGATATATACAAACTCTTATTCGATCTATTATTAATATTATCATATGTGTATTGTGAAGTTCGATTATTTATCGAATCTTGCAATTATGATTACGGATCTAACTAAATATTAAATGTGTTAATTATTTAGTTCATACGTACTTAATGGGACACATCCCATGAGTGAACGTGTCTCCACCTTGTGGAGACACGTCCTCTCATGAGACGTGTCTCATCCAAGAGTTACCTCTTCTGTATTTATGTGAGATCCGTCTATCCTTTGCAGATGATTGAAATCAATTAATTAATCTGCATTATATCTACAGTTCGAAATTCGTTCTTTCTATCCTACGTTTTATACGTCCTCTTTTCTGTGTTCTGGAATTTGTTTTAAGCATACTCTTAGGAGAATTTGAATCTGCCCTGACAAGATTTGATTACAATAACATCAACAATGGGAGAACTTTTTGCATACTCTTGCCTAGCAACAACAACAGGTGTTGCAAACTTTTCAACAACAGATGGTGGCTGCAATTAGAAAATTGAGGAAAGAGAGAAAAATCAAAAGTTATCATTGAGGAAAGATTAGAGAAGGAAGGAGTACTTGTTTATGATTTGCAGCCTACAAGTAATTATGAGGACAGAAATTAGCTAGTATGCAGCCCTAAAGAAGACATGTTCAAGAGTTCTCTTTAGCCCTATGAGGACAAAGATAAAGGAGATTGACCTATTGAAGCTACAAATGAAGAGCACATGAAGATTGAAGAAGATACCACCATGAAGATTGTCAAACCAACTATGTTAGGTCAGCTACATGAAGGGTTCTTGTGATGTTTCATTAATTGAGCCTAGCATTGCTTCATCACCTTTACATCATTTTGGAAAGGAATCAAATTGTGGTTTGGGTGTCCTTAAATTGGATGTTGCCCATACATATGTGAGCAATTCAAAAATTTCAGTATGTAGTGAAGAAAGTGAGTTGGATAAGATTGATTTGACATTGCAAGATTTGAAGGATCCCTTGGTGGTTAAGGAGGTTATAGCTGTGCATACTCTTTCTAGATCAACCAATGAGGAAGATCATGATGTAGAAGACTACTCATTATTTTGATGGAGATCCTTTGATGAAGCATGATGATGACCTAGTTTCCACACATGAATGTAATGAATAGAGGCCATGAAGGAAGCTGATTTGGAGGTGCACATTTATGAAGACCAAACGTAAATTTTGCATGGAGGTGATGGGTCTTGTTGATATGTTTTTTGTGACCGCACCAAACAGCAGAATAAAGTGACCAACGGCTACTCTATTCTCTCTTGATCAAAGTATTCAACATGCTAAGATTGCGAGAGAGTTCATGCTTTCCACTCCAAGGTTCCTTCTATGCAATGGATAGCCTCAGTTGGTTCGTTGTGATTTTGCTGGTATCACGAGGGGACTTACACAATTGTTCGACAGTCAGCAACAAACAGTGGATTAAAGGGATTTTTGTGGTTCGAATGATTTATCAGGTACGTGCAAGGTTCCTAATACTAACCAGAAATTGTACTGAATTTAAATGAGTGCAGGGATAAGAAAGTCTAAATTCTATCCTAAGTGTGGGATATGGAGCTCAACTTCAGCAAACTTCAACTGGACTTTGCTTTGCCTCGCGTTGGACAACTTTCGCAAAGTCGGCGCAATCTTCAAGGGAGCAACGAAAGGTATTCAGATTACAACTCAACATGCAAATACCATCAAGACGACGCCTACAAATGTGTGAATCATAATCGAAGTTAAGTTTGAAAGGTATTCCAGTTGACTACGCAGGGCAAACCTATCATCAATAAGCTTGCTAGTGGTATGGATTAGACGAAGCCCACTTGAATCAAACACCACATTCCATTACTATCATCTACTCGCATGAAACAAAATCTATTTACTTAAAAAAAAATCCTACTTGAAGTAGAAGGATGAAGAAACCTCGCTAGCTACTCACAACAAAAGACGAAATCATCATCAATGAAAACTCTTTTTATTGAGAGAGTGTTCACAACAATTTCTTACAAATTTTTCAAAGGAAAAACTTTAATTCTTCTCCAAATTATGCTAACAAACTATGCTAAGCTATCTCAACTAGCCTCTCCGCTATGGTCTCTGATCTTTAATGTCTAATCTCTAATGAATGTGCAAATGAGGGGGAGTGCCCCTTATATAGCTGGCCAATCTCAATGGATGGTCCAGATTGAATTACAATGGACGGCGTAGATTGAGCCACATCAGCCCTAGACTAGATTTTGCCCTAGTAACCGCCAGGAGGAGTGGTGCAATTAATGAGCACAAAATGACAAATTCCTCCTTTGACCACTATGGGCAATTAATGCCCACTACCCTTCCAGAAGATTCTCGTCCAAGATCGTGTTCCCATTGTTCTTCTCTCTGACCACGAAAGCGACAAATTGGGCCAGCACTGCATCAACTTCCTGTTCTGAAATGGCTGGAGTGAGATTAAGCTGAAACTCGAGGATGGCGATTGTTTGCTCCTACTGGATACAAGATTTTCTCCAAGCCTCGATGGATTCCTGAGTACTCTGAATAATGGTGGAGAAAGTGGACACGTTCTCAAAGTCATCTTGAGCAAACGTTCTTACTTCAGAGAAGAATGGGTGCAACCTACCCTTCAAGTCATCCACTGTCACTTCCTCAGGAGCCAACTGTTTGTGAACAATGCCTCGAGCATGTTGAAGATACCTTCTCGAATGTTCCCCATGGCCTTCCCGACCTTGATTGACTCAGCCCTTGCTATGTCAAAGAAACCTCGACCGATGAATGTTGCGGAATACCAGCTGGGAAAATCATACCTATCTCCAGCCTGAATTACCCCTCCCTCAATCAAAGTCTGCACTGGCATATGCATCAGAGCAACTAGGCGTGGAATAGTCTTGTCCTGAAAAATATGAGTATCACTCCATGCTTGTTCAATGTTTTCCATACGAGAGAGGATGCTAGAGGCTTGCTGAAAGGAAGAGACAAGGTCCTCAATGAATTTCTCAGCTTCAACCTGGACTCTGCTGACCCACTTGTCTCCCTCCTGAATTGCCCTCTTCATTTCTTCGATCCCGCTAACTAACTCCCACAGAAACTCGGTTGGGAGATCCATCGCTGGAATCCCCTGGGCACATGGACGTGCTAGATGCTGTACATAGCCAATTAACGCCTTATGCTCCTTCTTCAGCTTCTTATATTTTTCTCCTTTTCGAAGCAGTCTATCCTTCAATGCTTGGAAGGAGTTTTCAGCTTCCTCAATCTCCTGTGCTCCTGTAGGACGTCCTAGTTCAACTGTAGTGATCGTGTAATTCTCAAGCATTGCTTCATCTCGATCACATTCTTCCCTTGGAACTGCAACATGAAGAGTGCGTGAACCAGACTCATTTGTTTCAATCCTGGAGTATTTTCTTGCTCTTTTCTTCTTCGGTGACCCACTTATTCTGTTAAGGAGCTCCTCCATCTCTATTGCTGGGTCGATGTCATCCTCTTGATCTTTTCTTATCACATTTGTGAGCCAATTTGGAACAGCCCGCTGAGTGTTGCAGACAACAAGTGGCTGCTCCTCTGTTGCTTCTACTTCATGAACTTCTTCTCTAATAACAACATTTTGCTGGGGCTCTTCCGTCTCCATGTGTTGTATATCTTCCTCCAAACCTTGGGCTCTAGGCTCCGTAGAATTCTCATCTTCAAAGGCTGCCTCGATCACATGCTCCAATTGAGTGTTAGTTTCTGTTTCTTCTTCCTCATCCTCCGGTTGGCCCTCACTCCTGGGAGCATTAGCACTTTGACTATCCGCCCCCCCAGGCAATGGCTGAGTGACCTCCTCCATTTCTTGCCTCTGATTCGCAAATAATGAAACTTCTTGGACGCTTGAAGAGTGAGTCAGCAGCTATGTAGGTGATGCTTCTTCTGTTCTTTGAGGCTCTGGTTGAACTGGGGTCTTCTTCCGTGGCTCTATAGTTTGCACGACGTGTTTTCTCTTCCTTGATGTAGGTGGCCTCTGATCTCCCATGAGGTTGTATGTGAGAGGGATTGATTTGCTCTTGAGCCTGTGAACATGTCTTTCAACCTAGCTTCTTGTGAATGTTAAGACTGGCATAGACAATGTGTCCAAGTTTGTGATCTCTGGTTCCGCCCAATCAGGTGGTGGGATTGACGTGTCCTTTACTGACTCATAATTCGGGTGAATAATGCTGGTATCCTCATCCACTTGGTTTGGAACTTGAATAACTTCACATTCTCTGATCAATTTCAGGGGTAGTGTAGAGAACATCCTCCTTCTGATTTCAGCTTCGTCTTCTGCATTTGCCCAAAAATCTTCAACATGAGCTTTGTGTCGATATTCTTCACCTTGTACTACTCCAATCTTTCTGTGAGGATCAAAGTCTTGTCTACTGCTGTGGAGAGTGAGGTGAAAGAATTGTAGTTCATCCTCTGCTTCTTTAGCTGCCTGGAAAGATGGACACTCTTCAATTGAATTCCCCATAACAATAGGGAAATTCAGCCCTCCTTTCTTCCTTTTCCTTATGATTTTGTCGTAGGCAATGAGTTGCCTCGACACTTCCAGCATCACCATTCTGTCCGTGGGGTACCTTGGAAATCTATAAGCATAAGAAGTAAACCCTTGTAGCCTGATGTAAGTGAACTTCGGGAATTGGATAAACCAATACCCGTATTCCTCAATCAACTTTTGGGCGTCCTTGGATATCCTTTGTTGTGTTCTCCGTTGAAGAGTCCTTGTGATGTGCATAGTACAAGTGTCATTCACTCTCTTGAAACTAGAGGTATTTGTCAAATGCAGCTGCTTGCAAGCTTCATGGATTTTAAATTGATCAGGACCACATCCGATTGGCTCTTGGTATGTCAATCCTCTGTATTTTGTCATCCGAGCCAGCATATAGATGACATACGAACTCATATAAAATGTACTTGTTCTCCTTAAATTTCTGAATTGCTCATCTATATTGTCACTAGTCATTCTTGCCTAGTCGACGTGCTCCTTGCCCTCCGACACTACACTGATATAGAAGAACATCCAAGGTTCAAATGCATATACTTGTGGGCTGCCATTCACCCGGCTAAGCATCGTGATTAAATCACAGTACTCCTGCTTCAACTCCTTCGAGATAATTTGCTTAGGCAACTTGGCGCCAGGAGGTTTTGGCTTCCTCATCCATGATGTATTAATTCTTTTTGCACACCTCTCAAAAGATGAGGCGTACATTTTGTCAACTCTTTCCTTTGTCTTATACAACATCTTCTCAAAGACTGGAATCCCAAACACCTCTCCAATAGCACCGGGCGTGAAGTTGGCAAACAACTGGCTGTTTGAGGAGACAATTGTTCTGTGGTCAGGCTTATAATAATTCGCGTACTCCATAATCAGCTCAGGACATTGGACTGCTGGTGGGAAACCAGTAGCTGCATAGAGTCCGCTCTTCACAATATTGTGTGATGTCACTGACAGATGATGGCGACCCTGCCCGTATATTCTCCTCTTGAGTGCTTCGAGGTTGAATGAACCAAGGTTGGTGTCAGTCAACCCTGCCAACTTTGAGACAAACTTTGACTCGGGAAGAAAAGATTTCTTCAGCTGCTTGATGATTGCCTGCTTGGAGGCATTTTCCTTGTTCGCATTCGTATTTCCAGCTCTACTAGCAGCTTTGCTCGTTCTAGCAGCGTCTCCCCTTCGCACTTCAGCCATCTGCAAAAAATAAAATACGAATATTACAATTCAGATTTAAAAATAAAATTACCACGAGATGGCTGGAAATATGGAGTTAGCTTCGAAAAATACAAGTCTTTAGCACTAAACCTCTAACTCCAAATCTTGAGGATTCTGACTTCGAAATTCAAACTTCAAACTCCAATGTTTAGAACCTTAAGCAATATTACTCCAGCACTTAGAAAAATCTCACTCAATTCACTCACTTCAAAATTTCTCCACCACTTACTTCAACTTCAGCACTCTCACAATTTCACTTCAGCAAATGGTGAGGAAGAATGAATAACTTTAACGTTTATATAATTGAGAGATGGTGCCTAGCTTAGCAATTGCATTTAATCCACTTCTCCACTACTTAGAAATTTTCCAATTCGGGAGGGATGACTGGCGAGTTGTCACAAAGATTATGCACAGTCGTCATAGGATTTTACTATTGCTGGAGATTCCTTCCTCGTTGAAAAATTCGAAATTTCCCATTTGATTGCATATAACTTTCAGTTGACTCCAACGTTGATGGGAAAATTATTAAAATAACTCCAGCATTTTAAAAAAATTCCATCTTTGAATAAGGGCGTACTTCTCATTGAAATTTAATCTCAACGCCTTAGAAGACTTTATTGTATTTGAGAAATTTCATTCATTTCATTTTCTAGTGCCTTAGAAAAATTTATATCTCCTCTAGTAAATTTTATCAGTTGCAATCTCTGGCATTTTAAAATCACAAGGCGAAATTATTTTCCCTTCAAAACATCTCCCCTTAGAAAAATATTTCTCAACTTGATTAATTCATGTGTCTTCATGAAGGGGAACATTTAATTTTTCAACCTTGGAAAATAATTTTTTAATAACGTTTTCCTTTACTTCACATTCTCTCCACTTGGGCGGACTTGAGGTGTCTTCCTTTCATTTCTCATGCCTTGGAAGAAAATTTCATCTACTTGCTCAAGTTGGGCGCATTTAGCCCCTTCTACTTCCATTTCCAATGACTTAGTCAAATTCCCTAACTCATCTCCAAGCTGGGCGCATCTAGAGGGTGGTACTTCCATTTTGGACACTTAGAAAAAATTCTAGGCTTCTCTTCCAAGTTAAGGCGCATTTGCCTAGTTGTGCTTTTAATTTTAATGCCTTAGAAACATTTCTCACTCCTCCTCAAAGTCAAGGCGCGTACGAGGGGTCTTACTTCCAATTTCATCTCCTTAGACAAATTTCAAGGCATCTCCAAGTCGAGGCGCATTTTAGGGTAGGAGCTTCAAGTTTCAACACTTAACCAAATTTCTTTACCTCTTCTTCTCACTTGGGCGCATTTGGAGGGTCAAACTTTCAATTTCCTAGACTTAGAATGTTTTACCAACTCCCCTCTCAAGGTAAGGCGCATTCAAGGGGCTGAGCTTCAATTTTCTATGCCTTAGAAGAATTTTGAGGGCTTTTCTTTACCTTGGGCGCATATGGCATAGTGAACTTTCAGTTTTGATGCCTTAGAAAAATTTCTAACCTCTTTAACTTTGCCCGGGTGCATGTAGGAGGTCATACTTCCACTTTCATTGCCTTGGATAAATTTCCAGCTTCATCTTTTGACTAAGGTGCATTTGAGGGTAGGAGCTTCAAGTTTCAACACTTAACCAAATTTCTTTACCTCTTCTTCTCACTTGGGCGCATTTGGAGGTAGCTACTTCCAATTTGCTAGACTTAGACATTTTTCAATCAACCTCAAGTAGCTAAGGCGCATTTTACTACCCCTACTTCCAATTTGGGTGCTTTAGACATTTCATCAACCTCCCTTTCTATTCTAGGCACATTTAGCATGGTGTACTTCAAGTTTCTCTGACTTAGGCAAAATTTCCACCTTTCAGCTTGCTCTTGGGTGCACTAGAGGGGTCAAGCTTTCAATTTCAAACACTTAGTCAATTTTCCACTCATCTTCTCAAGGTTAGGCACATTTGAGGGGTCTTACTTCCAATTTCCTTGCCTTGGAAAAAAATTTGATGGCCTCTCTCCTCCTTGGGCGCATATGAGGGTAGCTACTTCAAGTTTTCTTGCCTTAGTAAAATTTTCACCCCCTCCATTAGCTTGGGCGCATTCAAGGGGCTGAGCTTCAAGTTTGCAACACTTAGACAAATTTCTCACTCACCCTTTCCAAGTTTGGGCACATTTAACCCATGGAGCTTCCATTTTTCATGCCTTAGCTAAATTTTCATCCTTTTTTAGCTTCTTGAGGCGCATTTGTGAGGCTGAGCTTCCATTTTTGCCAGACTTAGATGAATTTTCCAGCTTTTTGTCTGATTTGGGGTGGATTGTTCATGTCGCCCTCAGCTTACCCTAGCTTTCTATTTTTAGAAAGTTTCACATTCTTCGCATTTTAAGTTGATTTCTAGCTTCGGAAGGCTTGATTTTCGTTTTGCCCTACTTTTTAGGAAACCCTAATTCCTCTACATGGACCTGCTAAAAATAGTAAGTGCCTGATTTTCAAACTTCTGTAACTCCGTTTGATCTGAAATTCGCTCCATGGGGTCCTCATGGGTTAACTGACCTGTTCGCGGGTGCCTCGCGCTGACTTGCTATTTATAGCATGCCTCAGAAGCGACTTACTATAAATAGTACGTGCTTAGATTGCCTTCAAATTTTACCAGTTGATTGCTTGAAGGACGCTGATCGTGGTGGGATAAGTCAGTTTTCAGACTTCTCGAGATTTACCCCCTTTTTTTAGGCACGAAAGTAGGAAACCCTAATTTGTCTTGCATGTGTCCCAATTGATCTTCGTTTGACCCTGTTTCTGTTGCATGTCGCTGTGTTCGTGATTTTGAAGCGCTGGGGGGGCGCTGTTGGAGTGAACCTGCTAAAAATAGTAAGCGCCTGGAAAAATGGCCAACCAACTGTCAGGTGTGCTTGCATGTCATACTGCCCGAGAGATTTCAAAAAACCTAGAAAAACCCAAAAAAATGATCAACATGCGAGCACTGGCTAAAAATAGCAAGTCCTTGAAAAGTGATAAACTCTGCTTGCATGTTACCTCGTCGCGTAGCTCTCGGAAAACCCATAAAGAGTATGCTGACATGTGCTGAAAAATCCTGCATGCAAACCCTAAAAATAGCCTCTGAAACCTGAATCGTTGAAAGTCATCATCTCATTTTGCATGTTACATCATTGCGAAGGTCTCGAAAAACCCACAAAGAATCTCTAGACATGCATCTGAAAGTCCAACATGCAAACCCTAAAATTGGCTTCGAAGCCTGGACTGCTAAAAATAGCAAGTTGTTAGAATTTGCTCAAATTTTGCAGGTAAGTGCTTTGAAGTGTTTGGAATCTGGTGTAACAATCCGTTTCTCGAAAATCTTAGCAGGAAAGTCTTAAATGGATTACCTGCTAAAAATAGCAGGTTGTCAGATTCAACTCAAAATTTGATGGGAGCTTGTTGGAAGCCTCCTGACAGCAGTGTCAAACCCGGACTTCAATTTACTCACTCAATTTTAACCTCAAACTTGCCCGAAGAAAGCAAACCCTAATCTCACAGACTTAGCCAAAATTTCAATTTACGCACAAAGACAGGCACACCCCGGAAAGACAGATAGAAAAGAGAGAGAGACAACGGGGAAACCAAAGCCAAAAGATGGGGATGGACCAAAAATTAGGGAGTCTCCATCTTGAATGGGGTGATGTGTGAAAAGGTCACAACAGGTCTCATAAGTTACATCACTGGGAAGGACAATTGAAGGTAAACAAATTTAAGATTTTGGCAGCCCTAGCTCATTTTGATCATGTTTATAAGATGATGGTAGATTTGTGTTGGAAGGCACTAAGTGAACATGAAGGACTTGAAGGAGGTATATATCTCTTGATGACTTGCACAAACTCAAGGAGGCTTTGGTGCTAGTAAAGTCAAACTACCTACACTTACTTTCTGACAGAGATCATCTCCTCACACTTGGTGAGATATACTTGGATGGTTTGAGAAGAAAAGAAGAGAAAGTGGACAAGCTCACCCTTGAGCTTGAGAATGCAGTGGATTCCTCGAGGAGCACTCAAAGGGCTCTTCAAGAATAGGAAGATCATGGGGATCAGCTTTGTTGGAAGATGACAAAGTGTGGAGACATGGAAGGAGGACATAGAGGATCCCATGATGAAGTCATGAAGATAGAGGAGCCCTATACAGATGAAGATTTAGCTTGCAGCCATGGACCATAAATTATGGCACATGACACACTTGATTTTTTATTGAAGACACCTCTTGGACCAGCACTTGACAATGGGCAATTAACAAAGGATGAAGACTTGTTTGAGTCCCTTGAAGGCACCACAAAGAGGTATGATGGAAGTTCTGATTTTCTGTTTTATGACAGCAGTCATATTTCTATGCATAACCATGAGATAGCAGCTATGCCACATGAGGGAAATGGTGTTGAGGGATCTCCCAATGTTGGCACTCAAGATGTGAGTGTCAAATAGAAGGAATGTATTGTGGATTCTAGCCACAAAGGTTCTGATTTTGCATACCATACTACGGAAGATGTGAAGAAGACACAAGATATGTGTGAAGGATGGTTGCAAAGAGCTAGGAGAGCAAAGATGTTGGCTACCCAAATAAAACAACACTTGCAAGAGGTCAAGGAACATTGTAATTAGCTAGATCAAGTGAAGAGGCAAAGGGGGTCACATTTTAGCTCTCTATTTCTTCCTAGGGAAGGATGAATAGTGGTGTTGCAAGCAAAGGAAAGCAAACAAGAAGAGTATGCAGATTTGGGTGGACAAGTGGAAAGGTATGATTCAGAAAATTTTGTTCATATATTTGATTTGCATCATGAGTTGCCTTTGGTTGAAGGCCCCTTGAAGGCCCAAACCCTAGAGGAGGTGAGAGTAGTTGAGCATACACTTAGTGGATCAGCCACTAGTGCCAAATGTTCACACAAAGAGTGAGACATAAGTGATTCAGTTTGTGGCGATTCATCGGTCTTTCTTGAAGATGAAGAGTTGGTTAACGGCGAAGTGCAACCCTATCATCATAGTGATTCTTTGGTAGCATTGGAGGCTGCCCTATTTCAAAGATTTGTGATGCATTCCATAGAGACACTTGCCTTGTTTGGGCATACTTGGGAGGTGAAGCTGGAGTTTAACATAAGGTATGGAGGTATTGCTATAATGTTTGGTTTTGAGTTCCTAATGCTTGTGTTCCAGCTGGACTATGTCATATTGATTGGAAGAAATCATGAAGATCTTGGCATTCCTACCCTAGTTCATGGGGATCCACTCCATACTATTTTAAGAGATAGTTCTACATTATTTCACATGGAATTCCTATAGGCATCTTGGGGGACAGCAGCTGCTTGGGTGTTTTGGAGAGGTTTGGATCACCTCTTCATCATTGGGGAATGGAATACGGATGATACTTTATCATCATATGACATTGGCGATGGTATTTGCACTCATGTGGGTCTGATTTTCAGTTGGAAGGTTGTTGTTCTGATTTACATCAGCAATCTAGGAGGGGTTGATATGTTTTTCTATGCTCCTAACAGGGGCATCTTGCACATTCATGGAGAATCATTCAAAGTTGGAGAGTTGGTTGATGACGATAGTTCCTTGGGATACATCTATCTCCTCAATTTTGAGGGATGTGGTAGTGTGATGATAGGGGATCCAGGTGGTGGTATGCTTGTCATTGCTTGAGGACAAGCAATCTCGGAAGGGAGGACTGTAATGTCCCCTTTTGTGGATGGATAAAAAGAAAATTTAATTATTTTCCTTGATGAGGAGCGATCCATTTAGGGTTTTGAGGGGAGTAAAAATAGGTGAAAAAAATAGTATTTTATTATTTTGATTTTTGGCACTCAAGGGGAGGAGGTTAAATGATATTTAAATTTGATTTGTGGCGCCTAAATAATTTATAAATTTTATTTGGGGCTGGGTGACCCCTTTTTGGGAGTTATAAGGAGAAAATAAAATAAAATAATATTTTGAATTATGAAAAGGCGCCCAAGTTGAGGATTTAAAAATAAAATAAAAGCAAGTTTTAAAAGGAGAGTTTTGGCGCCTAAATTGGGTCGGCCAATTTGGAGAGTTAAGGAGGAAGTTGATATATATACAAGTTCATGTTGGAAATTATTATCATTTAGCATATTATCTTATTCCTTTTGGTCTGCAATTTATTTGCATCATATTCCAAGGATGAAAACCCTTGAGGATATAAGGTTAATTGGACGAAAACCTAATTCATCTTGGGAAGGCTTCATCATGGAGGTCTACTTGTACTTAATTGGCATGATTTGAAGAACAAGAGCAGAAATTCCAATTAGATCTATGGATCAGATTTGCTGGCATGTTTTGGAGGGTGATGTGACTAGGGTTAGGCCCTAGAAGTGGTGTGCCATAGTTGGGAAGAAGGGCGACTAACATTGAAGCGCAAATTTGAGCATTTGGAGGAAGTTTAGTGTTGTGTTTGCTTCAGATTTGCACCAACAGCAGAGTAGACCTAATTTGCCTTCTTGGGAGCAGCATTTTTAGCGTCATTGGTATTCACTTGTGCAAGTGTTTCCAACCCTCATTTGGCGCCGCATTGGGAGAGGCGATTCCATCTTTTGGTAGCCATTTTTGCATGTTTAGTATGTGAAAACCTTAGGGTTTATTTCAGTTTGTGCTTAGTAGATTTCTGGGCATGTTTGGCATTCTTGCCCATGGTGTTTGATGCATTTTCAGACTTCATATTTCCGATATATAACAGTGTTGGCGTTTAAATTAGCACCTCTGGAGTGCTTATTGTAAATAGTCAGGTATTGCAAGTGTTATAGTACTGCTCCTTCGGATTATAGAGAGGAAGATCTCTCTTTGCTGATGTAGTGTGTAAGAAAGGGTAGAGTAGACTAAGGTTCCTATCTTTTTGTACTCAGTGGTAGGACACAAGGGTGCACAAACACAATGCGTCGTAGCTAAGCTTTTCTCTGGTTTTTGCAGATCTTAACTACGACTAAACTAGCTTTTAATCTATCCTATCTCCCCAAGATAAACAAAGCATGAGGGCATAGGAGCGGGAATGGATGGTTGGAGCACTTGAATCCGCCGTCTCCTTAGAATATGGGCGAGGCTTTGAACTCTCGGATATACGTTGGGATAAGGTTTTATACAAGCAAACACTCTTCACCGTAAGTTGGATCTGAGACCTGCCAAGGACGAGGAACCCCTATTCGAGGTATGGGCTAGGAAACAACTTACTAGAAACAACAAATTACGATGTTTTGGCCAACAAACTTGCTAAGGAGGAGGAACCCTTGTCCGAAGTATAGGTTGAAAGTCAATCAATTAAACAACATCACACGATAACTTTTGATAACAAATATCCAAGGAGGAGGAATCCCTATCCGAGGAGGGAAATGAAACAATGAGCTATTTAACACAAAGCGTGGAAAAGACTCAAATCTTTGGATCAAAATGCAAGTGCCTTATGATTTTCTTCTTTAAATCTCTTCAACGAGTTTACAAAGATTGGGACATGCAAAGGCACGAAATCATGCACAATTGCCCATCAAACCAATTAACTCTCATCCAAGAGTGAACAAATAATCACTTTCAAACTTGTGGCAACAATGGCGCAACAATTTTACATAGTAAGTAAAGGTTAAACAAATAATGAGCCCAAGGCTTCTATTTATAGAACTCAAAGGAGTAGGCAACCCTAAAATCTCCTTGAGTTAACAAACAGTTCTTGCCAATCAATTAAACAAGATTTATTCCTAAGAAAGGGGAACAAACAATTAACTGGAAATCTACTTCAATTAACTGAAACTAAACAAAGAGTCAACTTGAAACTACTTCAGTTGACTGAAACTAAACTAAAGGTGAACTTTAATACAAAGTATGCCTCCAAAATAGACATCCACGTTTAGTGGAGATTTGAGATCCACAAATTATGGAAGTCAATTAGACATCCTCAATTAGTGGGATCTGACAATGCATGATCTGTGGGATGGGGAGTTAACTTGGAAAGGGGCATCAAGTTAACTCCAATTACATTTAATGTCTTTTTGAGTTGACTTGGAATGAGGCATCAAGTCAAATTTAAGTGCTATAAATGTCATTTGGAGGGTAGGACGTCCCAACTAGGTGTTTGACACCTCATTACCTCTAGTCAACAGTCCTTCAAACTAGGCGTTGAATTTTTCTGTCTCTTGCAAACTGCTTTTGATATTCGATCTTCTTGGCAGCTGTGTCTTCCATCCTTGTTGACATGGGATGTTGAAGGTAGTGTGGTAGTAACTGGTGGCGGCTCTGTGTTTGGAATGACTACCTTCCGTATTTGGCTATGGTGTGAACGATGATGTCATTAACGCCTTCCAAGGTGTCCAATCTTGACTACGGACTTTTCTTGATGCATGTCCGTGTCGAGTGTTTTAAGAAATTTGTGAAGTAGGACCATTTTGGTCTTGATTTCAACTTGAGAGTACTATATTCTGAAAAAAATCGATCGTTGACTGTAAACTCGGATATGTTCAGACAACTTCTGAAAACCCCTAAAAATAGCCCTCTGCCGAGAAGTGTTTTTCCGGAAAAAATCTGGCATATGGGTTTTGTTTGTGCTTTAATGTTGAACAAACCCAGTTCCTTAGATTTTTGATTCTGAGACTTTTTCAGAAAAACCCCTAAAAATAGGGGCAACAAGTTTGTTGTTTCTGGAAAATTTGAAGAGATGGGTTTTACTGGAAAATTATGTTGATCATACCCAGTTGGTCAGATCTGTGGTAGCCTGCTGTTTTCTTGGACATGCAAGAAGTTTTAAGACAAAATAGAGGAAAAAGATAAGAGGAAAATTGGAAATTATTTTCTATCTTTCTGAAAAACTGTGCCTCTAGATGCAACCCTTGAGAAATCATCCTTCTGTGCTATTGATCTTCAAAAATAATGAACGGTCAAAACCCTTTGTCAGATCTTGAAAAGACGTCTTGGAGAGCAAATGGTTGTTCTTGAGCTCCAACCTACTAAGACAAACAATGAATAATGATGTCCAAGCTTGATACATAGTGATTGATGCCTGAATGCATCAAGTATGGGCACCAACTCATGATTGAAGACTGATTTGGCCTAATTTAAAGTTCTAAAAGCTGATTTCCACTGATTGTGGGTCGTTTTGGCCAAGTTTGCCTCCAAGATCTCTAACTCAAGTCAACAAACTTCTCTTTGACTTTTTAGGTGTCCTTGAGTTTGAACACTTTTTTCATGATTTAGAACCTCTGTTCGATCTGCTTTCCCGATTGATTAGTTGATCCTGAACAACTGTTGATAGATTCGTTGTTGAGTTGGGACCGTGCTGAAGAGACGTGCTTGGGAGATGCAAAGCTAGAAAACTGAGTTTGAGGCTCCAGAAGACTGGGCGCCTTTCTTTAGCAAGGGCGCTTTTGCACTTGCCTTGGTCAATTTTCAATGTTTGTTTTTCAACTTCTCGATTTAGACCTTTCGTGCTCTGATTTGATATCCTCGTTGACTGACAAGTCGGACAATCTCGCTTGACGATTCATCAGGTGGCCAGCTCAGTCCTAGAAAGGATGGCTGGTGTCTCAGTCCCTGAAAGTCAGTTTAAAGTCTCGACGAGCAAGGGCGCCTTTCTTTAGTAGGGGCGCTTTTGCTCTTTTTGATCAGTTATTTCTTGTTGAAAATTGCGTCAGTTTGATCTCCGTCATTAGATGATTGCCTTGTCGGATTCCTTCGCTGACGGTTTCGTTGTCGAGGTTGATCCAAATAGAGAAGATCATCCTGGGGGTCCTTCAGCCATTCGACAACATCTGAGTGCCCAAAAGAAAGGGTGCCTTTCTTCAGCAAGGGCACCTTTTTCAAGCTAGGCAGCCATTTTGGATGTCTCTTGATAACAACCTCTTCGCACTTTGTCGTTGTTTGCCGGTGATCATTGAATTGGATGATCTTGCTGAATGTTTCGTTGTCGAGCTAGCAGGAAAACACTGGGGATGACTGCCTCGAACAAATCAGGTGACTGTATTTGGCCCTTGAGATCCAAGGGCCCTTGAGATCCAAGGGTGCCTTTCTCCAGTAAAGGCGCTTTTATCACGTGCCTGAATTCTCCTTGGTAGCATTTCCAAAGTTAGCCAAATTTTGGCCTTTTTCAGTTTCTAGAATCTCCTTCGTCAAACGGCATCTTTTTATCTTTTGTCGTTTTTTTGGATGTCTCTTGCTAACAGCCTCTTCGCACTCCATCAATGTTTGCCGGTGATCACTTTATCAGATGATCTTGCCGAATGTTTCGTTGTCGAGCCAGCAGGAAAGTGCAGAGGATGACTATATCAGAGGAACCAAGTGACTGCATTTGGCCCCTAAGATTCAAGGGCACCCCTCTTCACTAAAGACGCTTTTTAGCATTTTGAACTGACTTATCCTTGGTAGCATTTCCAGAGTTAGCCAAATTTTGGCATTTTCCAGTTTCCAGAATCCCCTTCATCAAACAACATCTTTTTCAGCCTTTTCTGCCATGATCACGTTGTTGAAGCTTTTGAAGCTTAGCTTTCAGCACCTGGTATTGGCCAATCTGCCATTAATGGCTGCAGAGCTCCTAACTTTGTTCCTAAAAAACCGAAATAGACCCACCAGAGTAAAACATGTCTTTTGATGATTTTGACTTGACCAGTGTGATCATGAAGTCAGTTAATCCTATCAAGATCATTTTCCATCGTTTTCGGGAAGGTCCTATTTTCAGGGGTTTCCCTAAAAATAGGGGTACGAAACCCTAATTTTCGATTTTTCAGAATTTTGCACATATGTTCCTTGACAGAAACCCACAAAAACCCTATGTTTGGTTTGACCTAAAACAGACTTTTGACGACATTTTTACATGATTTAGCTCAATTTAAGCAGAATGCCAAAAAATTATTTTGGGTACAACAAACATCGGACCACTGTGGTTCGTTTTCATATCATTTGGTGACATTTATTGGTGTTGGATCATTGTCTAATTCATCTAATAACCCAACTATCTATTTGGCATATGTTTGGTGTGATTTACATGATGTGTTAGCATGCTATATGGCTGTTATAAGTACTTGATCAGATCTGAAACAAAATGTTGTGTTCATCATTGGAAAGATAATCATAATTGCTTATTTGTTCAAGCATTTGGAGGCATATATGTTTGCTGTTATTGTTTGATTGAAATCAGAAAATTAGATCAGAATTCTAGGGTTTCAGCAGAAATTTTGAAGTACATAAAATTGAGTTTCAGAAATAAAAAATTAAGCCAATATCCCAGTTGAGATATTTCAACTTCATTCTCAGCTGTCATCATTTATTGATTTTTCCAATCATCCTCGTGAATGCTATATTCATGCAAAGATAAGGAACTGCTATTAGTAGACAATCAAAAATCAGAAATTCCTTCATACCTTCCAATGTTGTCATCATAGACTTTACTGAATTGATTTGAATTTGTAGCCAAGGTTGCTGCTCTGAAATTCTCATCATTTGTAGCTACAAATCCTTTAATTAAATCATTTTGGCACTTGGTCATGCATACCTCTTTTATTAAGGCATTCCGTTGTACTTTTGGCCCTTCTTCAACTTCATGGAATTATGATTTTTCTTCATACTCTCATCACAATTGCTTCCTCTTGAAGTTTTGAACCTTGTTGCCCAAAAACTTGCTTTTCATGGTCCATGTGAGCATCTTTTCCTTGATTTTCTGTAGGTGTTGTTTCGCTTGAGAGGCTATCATCCTAGCTTCCTTGGCTCTCCTTAGCCAATCATCACACATTTCTTGGTTCCTCGCTACATCTTTTGTGCTTGTCTGTAAGGTGATTAATTTCTTTCCTTCATTTGATGTTTCAATAGTTACTGATTTAGCAATCTCCAAATCAGCATACCCTTCAATCTTCGCACTATCAGGAAGACTCGTGTTCCCCTTTTCGCTTGTAGATGCACATGTGAAATTAGCTTCATCCTTGTTACCAGAAAAGTTTGTGGGCTCATCAACCTTTGATTCATCATAGTCATGGCAACAAACATACACATTTCTTTCTTCTTTCTTCCCGATTGATAAGTAAGGCTTTAGCATCTCAGGATGCTCTAACAATGATGTTAGATTCTTCTGATATTCTTGAAGGACTTGCATAAATTCTATCATGAGTTCCTGATTATCTTAGGATGCTCTAACAAACAGCTGCAACTGTTAAAGATGAGTGCTGGTCACTCAATGAAGCAATTTGAAAATAACCGCATTATTAACCCCTCAGGCTGGCAGGATGCACAACTCCGATACCACTATAATATCCCCAATGTAATATTTTCTATACTTTTGCAATTGTCATAAAAAATATGCATGCTCTGATACCACTGTAATATCCCCAATGTAATATTTTCTAAACTTTTGCAATTGTTATAAATAATCATGCGTGCTCTGATACCATTGTAAAATCTTGTAGTGTTCCACCACTCTGCGGATTTGTTTTTACTGAGTTTGGAGGTCTGATTTTTTGGTTTTTTTTGTATTGGATCTTTATGTTTTGTGTTTTTGAGTTTGATGCCAATAATACTAATGATATTAACAAGCATATGCATACAATAGGAACTTAGAATAAACTAATCTACTATGATAACTCGAGTAATGACTCAATTTGATAGTCAAGAGGCTTTCTTCATTACATAGGAGAGTACATAAGATGGATAACTTACATCAGTTTCAAAACAAGATACAACTTATGCTATAGATTTACTTACAGCCTTACAACACAGTGAATAGTGATTTGCTACAGTACCAAACCCCAATGAAGTGCACGCAGCTCTTAGAGGACGAACTTCTCCCACCAAAAAACGAATTGGAGAGTGCCTTAGGGCTAGGGCGCCCCTTCTTGAAGTGATAGCAGCCCCTCAAAGGAGGCATTTTCTTTTCTATTGGCTGTTGAAACCCTCAAAGTAAGGCGGCTGGCTGTAGATGCATAGATCAGCTCCAAAAACCTTCCAAAAAGTAGATAACTACTTCGTAGTTGAAAATGGAGTCACTAACAGCAAAAACCTCCTCTGGAAATAGCTCTAACAACTTGTAATCAGCAATATATGGCTCCAAATGAAGCAACCAAGCTCAGATCTGCAACTTTAGGGTGGTATTTCACACCATCAAGAAGCTCAAAAACGAAGAACAAAGCCCCTCCAGGCTTTACCCACTGCTGAAATCAGGAAACCCTAGTCTCCTTCTTGCACAATCTCCAACTCACAAGCTCAAGCAAGTAAAATATCTCAACATCATGAGAGGGTCGAACTTTCTCTTTGCCTTTTATAATTTGTCATTGAAAACACTATTCATTAAAATGGCACTATTCACTTAAGTTATGTTCTTTTTTCACTTTATCAATGAATAGTAACTAAAAAATATAAAGTGACCCCTTTAAATAATAGACACATGGTCCCTAAGCCAGAGAAGGTGAAATAAAAGGTGAAGATCATAATTTTAAGCACAATTATCACGCCAAATGCACAAATTCACCCCGTCACCATACTCCAGATATCAATACTGCAAATTCACAACCAAGTGCCTGTTCAAGTGACCCTCTATCCAGAACCATTAGCCTACAAGGGTCGACGTGATAGGCTAATCCTCTGATTCTCGGAAGATTAATTAGAAGGGGACATTACAAATCCCCACTTGGAATGCATTGAAATTTTTGATTTTCTCAATTTGACATATAAGACATTTTGTCAAATTGTTGGCATTCTTACTGAACTAATTCACTTTTAGGTTTATGTAGTTTGCAAGTTGAATATAATAAACTCAACAAATAACAACTTCATTCGTTGCATCACTCTAAATTATACATTCATTCATCATATTGAATTATAGAAATTCCAATAGTGCATTTTTGAATAGTAGCAATATATATAATCAGAAATACAAAATACAGTCCAATGTATTTAAATACCATTTACATAGCTTCAAGTATATGATGCCCCTATGTGTAGATCCATGACTTGTTGGTGATTGGTAATGTTGAAGGTGAGCGATGGCGATTGATGTTAGCAGCTGTCAACTTCAGAAACCACACCCAACATTAACCCCCACTCTCAATAATGTCCTCACTACACATCTGCATTTTCAGGCATTAACCACGTCTACTTCCAGGGATGCAACCTTTGCGCCCTCAATATTGGAACAACACCTCCCTTAACTGTGGTTTAGCTGAGGCAACTTCCCTTAGTGTTGCGACTTGCCCAAACATCCTTGAAATATGCTAACCAATTTTTTTCGATGAATTAACACACATAACCAGCACTTAATCAACTCGGTTAGCGTTAGCTCCAAATAGAAATCTGAACTTGAAATGAAAACTACTCAACGTCAAGAATGTGCACTCAAGATCCCACTGAGGGCGAGGTGCTAACATATGACGGAGTGTTGAATTTGAAAACTAGAAACTGATAGGCGGATAACCAGCCATGAAAAGCATTTCCTCACTACCACCAAACAGTGGGGGGAAAAGATTACAATTAAAACAATTCATCCGCTGCGGCGGGCATCCACAGAGTGGTGGGAATACTCCACTTATTCAGTGGGTGAGTTTACAACAATTATTAGGCAGCAAGCCAGCCTTTAAATCCACTCTTCCACTTATTAACGTGGGGGGAATACTGTCCACACAACCACTTATAACGTGGGGGGAAATTACAAACAAGATATAAGTTTATTCTAAAACTCAACCACTCAATTGTGGGAGTGTAAAACAGATATAAAATTGCAGCAAGTAAAGGAAGAGCTGTTAGTACTACTAACTAGCTTTACAAAGAATAAGAACAGCTGCAAATAGAATAGATAATCTTCCAAGAACATTAAACAGTTAGAGTATCACTTCCTCTAACATTTACAATGATATAAGATGAAGAATTGAAGCTCAAACCAGCATTATATCAAAAACTAACAAGTCTGATATAAAAATCTGCAATCTGGAAATGTCTATCAGCAAACAGCAAACTCATAAAAATGATCACAACTCCTTCAATATACCTCTGAATTGAATGAAACGAAATGCAAAGTCTCTTTGGAGGATAGGCGCCCAAACTCAAACCACAAAACTGCATCAAAACTCATGATATTATTTTGCACGAATCCCAAAGCACTCTCAAGATGGTACGGCCCTCAAGAGGGGCGATTTCTCTTGCTAAAAATCAAATACTTGGAATTAAATTATGAAATTCTCCAAATATGATCGCCATTAGCATAGAATTGCAAGGATCAAATACCCATAACCAAAATAAATTCACATCAAAAGCTGTAAATGAAAAACACCTTCAGCTGTGTATACATCAGCAACATTAAAACTGAAATTCTCACCAAAATTCACCAACTTTGAAGCACAATCTGCTAGTCTGATTGAGAAGCAGCAATAAGACCAACTAGGTGTTGTCTTTCAAACACGAAATTGGATTGGAACTAGGAGGTAAGCATCCCTCGAAGTATTAAACAAGTTGTCATTTTGACAGCATAACATTAGCATAAACATTGGATAATCAGCTCTTCAAACAGCAGCAATATATAAGCTTTTGTTGGCAAATGAAGCAACAAGAACTCTTCAAATTCCAAGAAGTTGAATCACTTCAACTTCCAAAAAGGACGCCACCTTTTTTCCTTTTACTTTTTGAAATAATAAAATATCATTCAACTTCCCTTTAGGCATCCATTTCATATTGCAATAAAGCATTTATTAAATAATTAAATGCTCACTTGACCCCTTTATGTCCCCTTCTTTAAAACAACTTGAAGTCATCAAGCCCTAGGCATGGGGTACAACTTCAAGACATGAAAATTGACTAAGTCTGAAACTCAGTCCAAGGAGAAAACCAAACCCAAAGCCAAACTGAGACTGATGGATAACAAGATGACTTGAGTTGAACTGCTGATGATGCCACTGCCAAAATTAGACTTACTAAAAATAGCCACTGCCAAAAATAGTAAGTTTACCTCAAAACCAACGAAAGCGAACTTAGCTGGAAGCAAGACTTAATGAAAGCTGACAACCGAACCACTGCCAAAATTAGTATTTACTAAAAATAGTAAATACCTAGAAATGCCACAAACCTCCAAGCAAGGAAACCCTAATTTCACTTTTGATCAACCTACGATTTCCGGAAATAGGCTATCAGTCAAAAGAAGAGCTATGGCCAAAATGGGACATTACAATCCTTCATGACCCCCTTCTGCAATCTTTGATTTACCACATGCCCATGATTGGTGTTGCAGACAGAAATGCTAAGCAATAGAGGGTAGAATAAGTTCCCATGACCCATCTATTCCAAACGTCCTCTATTTCCACAGATCGAAATGCTCTTTCACATGGCCATGCTATGGGTGGGTATATCAAAAGATGCGCCTGGCTTTAATAATGTTTTCCTCAACTCACACACCTCCTATCTGGTATTTGATGCAACGACAGATAAGGCACAATATATAATCAAATAGTTGTGGGTAGAAATACCAAAGTGTTATCGCTTGGCAACCATAAAAACTCCATTGAAGTTTGTCTCCGAAATGTGCAAGAATAGATATATCATTAACCTGCAAGTTTTTCTTCGAAGGAGACCCACAAATTTGACAATATCGAACCCCTGTGAAAGACTTGAGTGATTTCTCCAACTGACCAACTAGGGTGGATTAGTCTCACCACTAAACCCAATTGCTATAGGGTTTTCGTCCCAAAGCCAAGAACTTCGAAAAGATCCACAATTCACCAAATAGAGATAATAAGCAAGCATAATCTACATGATCTCTAAATTCAACTTTATATAACCATTCGAAAATCCCTTTTTAAATTTCCTGCCAAAACATATTAGCACTTTATTATAAAGTAGTGTACCCTGGGGACGCGTCCCCCCCTAAATCCCGAGCGTTCCCGAAACGGGGACGTCCCCGAGACTTGGGGACGGCGTTCCCAAGTTTCCAGCGGCGCCACCAATTTTGGTGGCTCGCCGTCGGGGACGCGGGGACATCCCGGCTTCCCCGGGACGCTGAGGGGGATGCCTGTGTGTCCCTCGAGCGTCTCGGGGACGCCCAGGCGTCCCCCACGGCAGCAACTTAAATCACATGGTTTAAAAAAAAAATTAACACATTTTTTTATTATTTGACATTTTGATTTTGTACTTGTTTTGATATCATGCTACTCATTGTAATCATCTTTATGATCAGATATTTTTGATATCATATAATAGAAATCTTCCATTTGCCAATTTGACAATTGTAGTATTGAGTATTCTATTCTAATTTTTCATTAGTAATTCGATATTGAAAACTTCAATGTTCAATGTTCAAGTATTTACTATTTAGTATTTCAATTTGGCATTTGCAATTTTGCTATTTTACTTCTTAATAGTTTTTTTACATCTTTTCATAACTAGCATTTTACGTACCATATGTATAGTATATAGTATATAAACCCCCCATCCCCCACCACTTGCTCCACCCGCCCCCAGGTCCAGAGGTCCCTTTGTCCCCCCGTCTCGGAACCTGTCCCCTCGTTCCAGCGTCCCCGTCCCCGGGTGGTGTAACATAGTTATAAAGTAACTTTACAAAATATCTTTTAAATGTTTACTTAGCTTCACTTTATAATAACACTATAATTTAATTATTTAATATTACTCTTTTACATATACTTTTCGCCAGACAATATCGAATAGTTAAATTAATGCCTGGGTGGTGAGTCGGAAAATGGAGACATTACAATGTCCAAGTGCCCTGAACTTTTACACTTCATATCCTTATGGATAAAACCATACATATGAAAGTCACCATGCTTTGACTTAATAATTCTTAAGTTAATCTTTCTTAGCAAGTATGAATAATTTTTGGACTACCTTTAGCAAAAGTTATAAAATTTAGTTCTTGAAGTACTTTTGTCCTGTTGAACAGTAAATGCCTTTTTTTCTCAGACATATAAATGCATTATATTATTTTACAATAGCTTTCTTATATCTGTTGATCTGCACGATAGCATTTTTGGAAAAGTATTGGCATTCTGATTGTATCTATAAATTCCTTGATATATTTTTAGTTTGATCTCCTGTTAATTTTTAAAAGTAATGTGCTACCAACATTGCCTTATCTCTTTCTGTTGGTGTGGATGTTGTGATGTGAACAGTTTCTCTTTTCTTCTGATGCAGCAGAGGAATTGAAACAGACCTTATCCACAAAGGATCACAAGCTGGTATATGTGTATGATGGCAACTTGGTAGATGAGATTTGGAAAGAGGGCAGACCCAAACCTCCAACTGCTCCTGTTAGAGTGCATGATATTAAATATGCTGGTTTAGATGTACCATCAAAAATAACTTCTTTGAGACAAAATCTCATGGAAGCTGGAGCTACTTCAATTGTTATCTCAATGCTCGATGAAGTTGCCTGGCTTCTTAACTTGGTAAGGTTATGCTATTTTCATCTTCACGATTAAGCTTTATACCAATTACTATTTATGTCTTCTACAATGTCCACTATAGATATTTATACTTTCATTAGGGAAGCTTACCAATGCTGGTTCTTCAATTTGCTCCTTGAGCTTGTCCAAGACAAGTTATTGGGCATCTTTTATACACTTTTTGGCTCAAAAACAAGCTCCTTAGAGCTATTTTTTCCAATTGTGGAGGCATCATTCCCTTCTATATTTCTGTTAGTATTACAATCTTTTTTTTCAAGCTGTTCTTCAAAAATCATTTCTGTATCCCCATTATTAGCCTCAGGGATAGGAGATCCCTCAGGAAACTTCACGGGGGTCTCATTTTTTTCTAGTTGAAAAATTGTGTTTTAAAATTTGGCAATTACAGGGAAGTCCTTCATTTGATGCCCATCCTTTTTGCAATGAAAGCAAGCATTTAGACCCCCAAGACCTTCAACCTCACATTTGTATAGATTCCTGTCAAGTTGGAATTCAATAGCTTCAGGGATTTGAATCCCCATGTTTAAGGAAAGCAAAAATCTTGCATTCATATGAGGCAGAGTTGATCTAGTATCTTCAACTTGTAATATTTTTCCTATTGGCTTGAGCAATTGGGGCAAAAAAGCCCACAATTGAATTGAAACATTTTTGATACTGGGGATTGAGCAAAACATAATATTTTCATGCGTTGTGTCAAGTGACTATGATACTGATTTAAACACAGGTTTACCTATATAATTATATTCCAAAATTTATTTTCTAAGACCCTCTTCTGCATATTGTGGTTTCTCCAAAAAATAACAAAAAGGCCTTTTTGAATCATGTGACCGAAAGAAATCTATATCCCTAATTTTTTCCCCAAATATTTAGTAGCCAATTATCAAAGAATTTCCTTGAAGGAAGGTTATCAACATCCATACAAGCAAGAAATACTGCAGATCCTTAATTCTAGCTTCTTCTTTTGAACAGCCTTAATCGTTTCCTTATTAGAATTATCTTGAAGTATCCCTTGCAAGAGAAAGCCCTTACCATTATCTTGGCCTCCAACATTGTCGCCTGCTCCAGGTTTGGTGGTTTATCCACTATTGACTCCAACTCTGGCAGCAAACTTGGCATCTTCTGATGGTGTCTTTGCATTTTCTGCATTCAGGATTTCTTTATATGACTTTTTATCCATTGCACTTTTGCCCCTTCCCTTTCCTTTGCAATGTGCTCTCTGTTTTCCATAATTCCTTCTGAAGTGGGCATTAACTACCATCTACACCCAACTTTGACCAACTCCCAAGAGGTATGAAGCAACAATCAAATTCCCGGTACCCTGGACTCACACAGCAATAAACCACCAATTTTAAAAAGGGTGGAACTAAGAAAACACAATTCAATTTCAAAACAATAACATGAACACAAGAAGGGAAATCGAGCAACATTTAAGCAAATTGACTCCCAAAATCAAACCTCAAACAATTTAGAAACCAGGAGAATTTGGACAGTTTACACCAAGAGCAACGAAGGTCACTAATCGGAGTCAATTCAGGCATGGAAAGGAGCAACATACAGGTTGACAATGGATGGTGACTATTTGTCTCCCTCGATCAACCTTAGAGCTCCTTCCGACTGTCTTCCCCTGTCTCCACATTTCAAAAATGGGAGGGGGATAAACACATGCAGGAAAGAGCCCATGATGCATTCCCATGTAAGCCTAAATCAAAGTCATTTATTCCATTTCTGATCTTCTAATATCAGGATCTTAGACTTTCCAAATTATTAACATTGTCATTACCCTTTACCATGCCAAGCACTTCATTGGGCAATGAAATCTTGCCACTCATATTAGCCTATATGTAAAAAAGTCTGAAGGAAGTATTTTAAAAGTAGGGAATAAGATTAATATCAATTTTGAGAATCAACGTGATGTGCCTAATCTAAAAGGAAATAATCATTCTTTTTATAGCCTAGTTGATAATCATGGAGTTCCCCATGCTTCCAAAATCTTTACCTCTTTGGTGATTGCAAGTTTGAAATCTTTCATAATGCTTTTATTCTGGCTATATTAGCATTAGTCTTTGGAAAAAAAGATTCAAATATTTAAATTATGGACTGTTGGAAGTTACAAAAACATTCAATTTATGTTACTTGGTCATAGTTGGTGAACTGTTTCCAAACATTTTGAAATGGTCCTTGAACAAACTCTAAGCATTTAGCCAAAGATTAATTGAAAAATGTTGAACAAAAAGTTAATTGTTACCAATATGTTCGCACACTATAATGTCCCTTGTTCTGCTTTGCCCTAGATTTTGCTCGTTGCTTAGGTTTAGGGTTCCCTCTTTTCCAAGTAAATGTTTTCTTTAATGAAGTGATCTTGGATTGAAGTCTGCATTGATCAATTAACAATTTTTCCACACGTACATATGTCTGTTAGCAATAATATCTAGATATCCAAAATATAACATAATCATAAATGCAATTAAGAAGACGTATGAGGAGTGGCATGGGTAGATCCGCCCGAAGCCCTTTTGCCTAGTCCAAAGGTTGTAAACTGCAACCCTCCCTTCTTAGCGACTTGTACCTGCTTTCTCTACCCATATGGGTAGATCCGCTCAAAGTCCTTGGCTAAGTTCAAGGGGTTGTAACCTACAACCTTCCCCTCTAGGTGGCTTGTACTTGCTTTCTCCACCCATGACATTACCTCGGAAAACACATGACCTACTGGGGGAAGCTAGTGGAGCTTATAAGTGGCCTAGGCCTACCACCCCTCCATGGCTGCAGCGGATCTTAGGTGGGAACCCCACCCCTCCATGGCTGCAGCGGATCTTAGGTGGGAACCCCACCCCTCCATGGCCCAATCCATGCCTTGGGACTGGGAAAAACCTTAAGTGGACTTGCCACCCCTCCATGGCCCATCCCTGCCTTGGGTCATAGGGGCGGATTTGAGTGGGGTTTTTAGGCACCACTTTTCTCAGGCCTTTTCTCCCTAGTAGGCTTACAAGCACTTAGAAGACAATCTTTGATTACACACAATGTATACACTTATAGATTTATGACATTTTATCTCATAGATCATTATAAATGCAATAATCATAATGAAGGAACTATAATCTAATTACTAGATTAATTGTAGCAATGATATTAAAGAATCTTTATTACTAGTAATCTACATAAGCACATTTGTCAAATAACCAAATCAAGGTTAATAAATAAGCATATATCTACAACATAAGGAAATAACATATGGAGTAAACAACAACAGTGATATATGTTAGCAGAAGAAGATAATGCATTCCATCAATACTGAAATCAGATTAGCTGTTTCAGAAACATAGTAATCATACTAGTCCGACTATGTACACAGTCAGGGCAGTTTTGTGTATTTAAATTCAGGCTGGACGAATAAGGATACTGCGGAATTTATCATATGGAGGCAAACCAGTTCAGGCCAGATAATTAGATCATTGAGTATATTAATTAACACGTATGGGCCTAGAACTCGTGCATTGTAAATGCAGGCATTTATTATTCAAGGTATTTCTGATATTAGATATTATGGCTAAGTGAAGACATCACCTGATTGGGTGTCTCATGTCTCCTACTGTAGGTTCTATTGAATGCTTCTTTTAATTCTCCTCTATCCATCCATCAATACTTTGGGGAGAACACTGTGGTTAGATGTCCTCTAGATATCTATTGTCAAAAATACTCTCTTCCTTCTTAATCACTCTCCCTTATACCTGATATGTTGAAGGGACATGTCCCTAGACTAGTCTAAAGGAGTCGTCTCATATGTAATAGTCGCTGCATTAGGAGTCAATGACTTTAATGAAAATGTTTAGGAATTGCTGACTAAAGGATTAATGGTGGAAACCGCTGTCATTGAGAGTTTCATTGTCTTCTCATTATTAGTAATATTGATCCTTCTTTATTCAATGGTTATTCTGGACGCTGGAGGAAGGTAGATATCGACGCTTCTCTGAGGAAGGTAGATATTGACGCTTCTCTGAACACATAACTATTGTGGGTATTCTACATAATATATGTATGTGCAGGTCGAGGATTATCACAGAACAATCTACTGGCCCATCATTGCTTGAATACGCCTCCAGGTTCAACGATAATTATTGAATCTCCCTCTTCATTAGCGTGAAGTCATGGAATATCCACATCAAAGTATTGGAGCAGCGATTGTATTGTCCCTTGCTAGTTTTGGCCTTAACTTGCTGATTTGAAGCTCCGGGAATTTTGTCAAACACTTGTCTTGCACCAACTGATCTTGCTGATTGTTGTTTCTTATTGGTAATTTTAAATGCATATGATGTTTTGATAAACTAAATGACTCAAATGAAAGTGTGCAAGGACTAAAACTAAATGGTAATGCAATGCGATGACTTTCCAATACTCAATGATGACTGAAAATATAATGCAAATTGCATAATAGAAGCAAGAGACATTATGACAAACACTTGTCATACATTACCCAGACCCCTACAAAGCTGAAGCTAATGACTGAGATGAGTTACAATGCCTTACAATGACTGAAAATGAAGTGTAACTGTGTAAATGTATCGCTACAGCCAATGGTCATTAATACAAACACTTCATGTGCAAACTATCTATGCAAAGTTCACTCACAACAAATGGACATTTTAACAAACATATTGTATGCAACCTCAAACTTCTAATTTGCTGTCATAAAACTGATTACAATAGATTGCCAAATCTTTGGCTTACAATGGCAGATCGGTAACAGTGCAAAGACTATTTTATGAAGCAATTACAAAGCTGCCATAGCAGCGATAAGAACTGAGATACTAAATGCTGATTACAATGGATAATCTAATGCAAACTGATAACTAAGAAAGAACCTGGAAATGGAGTTGCTACACATAAAATCACTCGATTCTTCTTGTAGACTTCATGTATGATTTCCAAAATGATGCACCTACTCTCCTGGACACCCAGCGATTCTCTCCAGCACTTGTGTATATTTTTCTTGGCTCTTATAGACAAAATCGCACTATAATGATCCAGACCAATTTTTATTTTATTTTTTTATTACAATATGCAATGCAACACGCACCCGTTAAGGTTAGCTCTAAAACCAAAACGATGCGGAAAGCAACTCTAACCAAGGATGTACACCAGGATTCCGATGTTGGGCAAGGTGTGAGCATATGGTCAGAGGATCTTATGCACTGCTAAACTGAAGTAACTCTAACCAAGAATGCGCCCTAAGACCTGATGTGGGAGGAGGGGCGAGCATATGGTCAGAGGGTCCCTACAAATTGCTGACTGAAAGTAACTCTAACCAAGAATGCACCCTAAGACTCGAGGTGAGAGGAGGGGCGAGCATATGGTCAGAGGATCCATGAATTTTGTGACGGCTCAGCCGATCAGCAATTTGAAGTACAATGCAATTTCTAAAAGTAAATAGGCGGCAAGCCAGCCTCTTTCACTTATTCAGCGGGAAGTACAAGTAAGTAATTAAGAAGAAGTGAGAATGCTGACAGTACTACTGTTCAGCGTACAATAAGATAGAGTGCCTGCCAAGAACACAAGATTAGAAGCTTAATAATGCTGCAATAATGTATAACTCTCCAATGCTCAACTAGACTTCCAAGACTTAAAACCAACTCCAATGACAAACTCCTACAATCTGATATGACTGAACATTGACTGAAAATGCATAACCAGCAACACTGGAACTCACTAAAATGCTCACCAAACTCACAATACCTCACCAAACGACTTCAAATCTGTTGCAATTGAACTCTAGGATGATGGCGACCATGTCAAGACTAAGAAATTGCAAACAAATGAAATATATTTTTTGTGCACGCATTCCAAGGCACCACAAGAAGGTACGACCCTCTTGGAAGGGCGATTTTTAATTATAAAATCCAATTCACGACTAAAAAATCTGAAACTTGCCAGGAAGGGTCGCCCCTAGCTGGAAAATGCATACATGAAACACCCAGAACAAGATTATTTTTTATTTTTTGATTTATGAGCAAAAACAACATTCAGCTATACTAATCCAGTAACTCCAAAAACTGATAGAAATTGCAAGAACTCAACTACAATGTGCACAACTACTCTCAAGGATCAAGAACAACCAAAATCTCAACTAGTTGCTTTCCTTCAAGCAAGAAGTCAAGGCTATGCTAGGAGGTATGCTTTCCTCGAAGCAACTCTGCTACCATTTTGGCAGCATAACATTACTGAAGACAAGAGATGATGAAATGAAGAGAAGAGGCCTCCTTAAATAGACTTGCCAAGCATCTTCCAGAAGCATCTAGAAGGGTGCCCAAAACAGTCAAGCAATATTCAAATTTGAGTTGACCCCTTATCCCTCCAATAGTGGCATCCAAACTCATAAAGGCAATATTTCTTTAATTTAAAATTATCTTCTCTTCAAAAGTTGGCGTCCCACCTCTACGAGCAATATTTGACCTTAGAAACATTAAATTTCCTCCTAATGATGCGTCCACCCATGAGGTCCCCCTTTTCAGAACAACATAAAGTCATGTAGCTAGGCCAAGGGGTCATAACATTAAAATATAACATCATTTTAATTAAAATACTTATCTCTCCAGAAAATGCATCAAAAGGCCAAAAACAACCATACCAACTGAATTGACTGCAGAGAGGAGCCAACTGTACTGAAGCCAACAGGACCACTGCCAGAAATATAATTTACTAAAAATAGTAAATTCAAAAAGTTTCTCAGAGCACCATGCATGCTATACCACTGCGAAGCTCTCTGAAAACCCAGAAAGAATCCGCAATCCAATCACCAAACTTCAAGCAACAACCTCCTCAAAACAAGAAACCTTAATTTTCACCCTCCGAGTAGCCTACGGGTCTCCGAAATAGGCTAACGGTCAACTGAATTGATCACAATTGAGAAGGGGACATTACACGCACCCAGTTGTAGGTGCGCCCAGCTAAAATAATACTGTGATTTTTCCCAGCCAGCAATTAGATAAATCGTCCTCCTTTTGCAAGCAATTCATCCTCTTTCCACCACAAAATCGAATTGCCTTTTTGACTGTAAAATCTCTTCAAAAATCTGCCAATGATCTTCAAATCAAATCCTCCAAATTTGCCTGTTGGCCACAAAATGTGCACAATGTGAAAGACTGAAGTATCTCTCACTCCAATCCAGCTAGGGTTGGTGTTGCACAACTGAAACCGATACCTTAGAGTCTTCAAACCTTCAGGCAATGAAAGCATTCAAGCTCTCTTCTACCACGCAGGTATGTATGAAATAGAAGTATAATTAAGTGTGCTTGAATGACTAGCAATGAGCTTCTTATATACTTTTTCTAACCCATCTCCAAGAAGCTTCTAGAATATTTTATTATTTAATTATTTAAGTGAATTTTGTAAGCTGTAGTTGTCTTTACTTTTGTTGTAGTCGGTCGTAGCGTAGTTTGGTTATGTTAATAAGACTATAGATAGCGGGAATAATGAATGCAATAAATGTCGTGTATTTGGGTAACTAAGTCCCGATTAGTGGTAACGGGCTGTTATGAAGCGTCACGACAGTTGGTTGCTCAACCACCGCCGAGCAATATATGTACTCAGTTTCTGTAGTTGGGAGGATATTATGGTGATCTTGGTTGATAGTACTGTTGATATTCCTATGATTGTCCATGGTGATAATTTCTGGAAATGAATAGAAGCATCTCTTGTTCCAAGCATATTATGTTTTCCAATCTGTTGTTTTATTCCATGTTCTGCATATAGTCTAGTTTACTTCCATAGTACGTAGTACGTTGAATTACACCCAATGAAGTAAACAACTTTTTAATATATCATTTTATAATAGTCACTTTATTAAATTAATTATAATAAAGTTACCTTTGAGAAATTATTTTATTAAGATAACTTTATTAATAATTAATTTAATACTCCACTTTAATTTAATTAAAATAATTAATTAGTCATCCTTATGAAATATCAATATTTGGACAACTTAATTAATTAATTTAATTAAATTACTCTGCCTCCAAATCAGGGACATGACAGTCCTCCCTTCCCAAAGATTGCTTGCCCTCAAGCAATCTGCATTTGCCAAACCATCCAACTGCCACTGTACCTGAAGCTCGAAATGGATAATCATCTGCACCTGTCCACTAACCACCCGGATCCCAAATGATCCTGAGGGGGACTCCAACCAACATCCTTTGAATATAGCTGAAGCTTCTGTCACTCTGTGAAGCCAACTATCCAACAAATCAACTCCTGGATCCCAAACCTGTATATCTGACTCACCATGCCAACTCCAAGGACTCCAACAACCTCCACCTGGATCACATGAATAAGTTGGAAGTCTTGTTGATGTGATTTTTGTGACCAACACCAAACAGCAGAATAAAGTGTCCAACGGCTACTCCATTCTCTCTTGATTGAAGCATCCCGTACGCTAAGATTGTGAGAGAGATCGTATGTTCAACTCCAAGGTTCCTTCAATGTGATGGAATACACTCAGTTGGTTCGTTGTGATATGCCGTTTTCACGAGGGGACTTACACAGTTGTTCAAAAATTAGCAGCTGACAGCAGATTAACGATGAAAAGGGTTTTCGTGCGTTGCGGATGATTTAGCAATAAGGTACGAGCTTCCTATACTAACTAGAATTGTGCGGAATTTAAATGAGTGCAGGGTTTAGAAGATTTATGTCCTAATCTAAGTGCAAGATGTGCAGGGCTTGACTTTAGCAGACTTCAACTGGACTTTGCCTTGCCTCACGTGGGACAACTTCAACAAAGGCAGTGCAATCTTCAAGGGAGTAGCGAAAGGTATTCAGATTACAACTCAACATGCAAATACCATCAAGACGATGCATACAAACACATGAATCGTAGTCGAAGTTAAGTTTGAAAAGTATTCCAGTTGACCACACAAGGTGAACTTACCATCAGTAAGCTTGCTAGTGGTATGGATTAGACAAAGCTGCTTCGATCAAACACCACAATCCACAACTAACTACTTGCATGAAAGTGAAAATTACTCTAATCTAAGCTACTTGAAGTAGAAGGGATGAAGAAATCTTGCTAGTTGCTCATAACAAAAAACGAATTCACCATCAATGAAAGCTCTCTTTATTATGATAGTTTTCACAACAACCTCTTACAAAGTTCTCATGGGAAAACTTTCCTTCTCCTTCAAACTATGCTATGCTAACCAACTATGCTAAGTTATCTCAACTATCAGTCTCTCTGCTCTATTCTCCAATCTCTAATCTAATAATCTAATATGCAAATGAGGGGGAGTTCCCTTTATATAGCTGGCCAATCTCAATGGACGGTCCAAATTGAACGGTCCAAATTGAATTACAATGGATGGCTCGGATTGAGCCACATCAGCCCTAGACTAGATTCTGCCCTAAAAACCGCCAGAAGGTGGAGTGGTGCAATTAATGAGCACAAAATAGGCAGATTCCTCCTTTGACCACTATGGGCAATAAATGCCCATTACCTTTCTAGAAGATTCTCGTCCAGGATCTTGTTCCCATTGCTCTTCTCTCTGACTGCGAAAGCAACAAACCGGGCCAACACTGCATCAACTTCTTGCTCAGAAATGGCTGGAGTAAGATTAAGCTGGTACTCGAGGATGGCAATTGTTTGCTCCTGCCAGATACAAGATTTTCTCCAGGCCTCGATGGATTCCTGCGTGCTTTGAATAATAGCGAAGAACGTGGAGATATTCTCAAAGTCAATTTGAGCAAATACTCTCATCTCAGAGAAGAATGGGTGCAATCTGTCCTTCAAACCATCCACCGTCACCACCTCAGGAGTTAGCCGCTTTGTGAACAATGCCTCCAGTGTGTTGAAGATGCCCTCCTGGATGTTTCCCATGGCCTTCCTGATCTTGACTGACTCTGTCCTTGCTGTGTCGAAGAAACCCCAACCGGTGAATGCCACAAAATACTAGCCTGGAAAATCATATCGATCTCCCGCCTGAATCACCCCTCCTTCAATCAAAGTCTGCACTGGCATATGCATCAGAGCAGCTAGGCGTGGAATAGTCTTATCTTGAAAAATGTGAGTATCAGTCCATGCCTGTTCAATGTCCTTTATACGAGAGAGGATGCTGGAAGCATGTTGGAAAGAGGAGACAAGATCCTCAATGAATCTTTCAGCCTCAGCACAAACACTACCAATCCACTTGTCTCCTTCCTGAATTGCCTTCTTCATTTCCTCGAGCCCGCTAATTGATTCCCGTGGAAGCTCAGCTGGAAGCTCCACCACTGGGTTCTCTTGAGCACATGGACGTGCTAGATGTTGCACATACGCAACTAACGCCTTATGCTCCCTTTTCAGCCTCTTGTACTTTTCTCCCCTTCGAAGCAGTCTATCCTTCAATGCTTGGAAGGAGTTTTCAGCTTCCTCGATCACTTGTGCTCTAGTAGGGCACCCCAGCTCAACTTTAGTGATCTTGTAATTTTCAGCCATTGCTTCATCTCGATCACAATCTTCCCTTGGAACTGCCACACGAAGAGTGCGGGAACCAGACTCATCCGTCTCCATCCTGGAGTATTTTCCGACTCTTTTCCTCTTAGGTGACCCGCTTATTCTATTAAGGAGCTCTTCCATCTCTATTGCTGGGTCGGTGTCGTCCTCCTGATGTCTTCTTATTGCACTTGTGAGCCAATTTGGAACATCTTGTTGAGCGCTACCGACGACAAGTGGCTGCTCTTCCGTGGCTTCTACTTTGTGAATTTCCTCTTCATCAACATTCGGTTGAGGCTCATCCATCTCCATGTGTTATCTATCCTCCTCAAGACCTCGAACTTCAGGCTCTATAGTGTTTCCATCTTCAAAGGCTACCTCAATCGCATGATCCAGGCGTCTGTTTCTGTTTCCTCATCTTCATCCGGCTGGTTAGCACTCCTAGGAGCATTAGCGCTCTGACTATTGGGCTCCCTAGGCAATGGCTAGTTGACTTCTTCCATTTCTTGTTCTTCATTCACTCTAACCCTCTGACTTGCAAAGATTGAAACTTCTTGTACATTAGAAGAGTGAGCCAACAGTTGTGTAGGCGATGCTTCCTCCGTCCTCTGAGGCTCAGGCTGAACTGGTTCCTCTTCCTGTGGCTCTATAGCTTGGGCGGTTTGTTTTCTCTTCCTTGTTGATGTCGGCAGCCTTTGATCGCCCAGGTGGTTGTATGTGAGGGCAATTGATTTTTTCCTAAGCCTGTGAACATGTCCATCCACCCAGCTCCTTGTGAATGTTAAGACAGGCATAGACAAAGTGTCCAAGTCCGTGATCTCCGGCTCTGCCCAATCAGGTGGTGGGATTGGCGTGTCCTTAATTGACTCATAATCTGGGTGAATAGTGCTGGCATCCTCATCCACTTGGTCTGGAACTTGGACAACCTCGCATTCTTTGATCAATTTCAGAGGTAATCTGGAGAACATCCTCCTTTTGATCTCAGCCTCATCTTCTGCATTCGCCCAAAAATCTTCTACATGAGCCTTGTGCCGATATTCTTCACCCTGTACCACCCCAATCTTCCTTTGAGGATCAAAATCCTGTAAGCTGGTGTGTAGAGTGAGGTGATAGAATTGTAACTCCTCTGCTTCCTTGGCTGCTTGCAAAGAAGGGCACTCCTCAAGTGAATTTCCCATAACAATAGAGAAGTGCAATCCTCCTTTCTTCTTTTTCCTTATGATTTTATCATAGGCCATGAGTTGCCTAGACACTTCAAGCATTACTATCTTGTTCGTGGGGTACCTTGGCAATCGGTAGGCATATGAATGGAACCCCAACAACCTTATGTAAGTGAACTTCGGGAACTGGATAAACCAATACCCGTACTCTTCAATCAACTTTTGTGCATCCTTGGATATTCTTTGTTGCGTTCTCCGTTGAAGAGTCCTTGTGATGTGCATAGTGAAAGCATCGTTCACTCTCTTGAAGCTAGAGGTATGTGTCAGATGCAGCTGTCTACAAGCTTCATGGATTTTAAATTGACCGGAACCACATCCAATCGGCTCCTGGTATGTCAATCCCTTATACTTCGTCATCCGAGCTAGCATATAGACAACATACGAGCTCATATAAAATGTCTTCGTTCTCCTCAAACTTCTGAATTGCTTATCTATGTTGTCGCTGATCATCCTCGCCCAATCTACATACTCATTTCCCTCCAACACTACACTGATGTAGAAGAACATCCAAGGCTCAAAAGCGTACGCCTGTGGGCTGCCATTAACCCGACTGAGCATCATGATTAAATCACAGTATTCCTGTTTTAGCTCCTCTGAGATGATCTGCTTCGGTAACTTGGCGCCAGGAGGCTTTGGCTTCCTCATCCATGATGTGTTAATTCTCTTTGCACACCTATCGAAAGATGAGGCGTACATTTTATCAGCCCTTTCCTTAGACTTGTACAACATTCTCTCCACAGCTGGAATCCCAAACGCCTCTCGAATAGCCTCGGGTGTGAAGTTAGCCAGTAGCTTTCCTTCTGAAGAGACAGTCGTTCGGTGGTCTGGCCTATAGTAGTCTGCACATTCCATTATCAACTCAGGACATCGAATTGCTGGTGGAAAACCAACAACTACATACAATCCACTTCTCACAATGTTGTGCGATGTCGCTGATGGAGGATAACCACCCTGCCTGTATATTCTCCTTTTGAATGCCTCGAGGTTGAATGAACCAAGGTTGGTATCAGTCAAACCTCCTAGCTTTGACACGAACTTTGATTCGGGAATGAATGACTTCTTCAGCTGCTTGATGATTGCCTGCCTAGAGGCATTCTCTTTGCCTGCTTCAGTATTTCTAGGTCTGCTTGCAGCGTTGCTTGTTCCGGCAGCATCTCCTCTTCGAACTTCAGCCATCCGCAAAATAAAATTTCAAAGATTACAATTGTAACTTATAAAATAAAATTACTACGAGATGGCTGGCATATGGAGTTAGCTTTGAAAATGAAAGTTCTTCAGCATTAAACTACCAACTCCAAACCTCGAGAATTGTGACTTTGAAACTCAAACTTCAAACTTTAGCAACTTTCAACACTTAGGAAAATCTAGCTCAACTCCCTTACTTCAGAATTGTCTCCTTCTCAGCACTCACTCACTTCAATTTCAGCAATCTCACAATTCACACTTCAGCACTTAGAAAAATAATTTACTTAGCTCAAAAATTTCTCACTCACTTAGCAGCCACTTACTTCAACTTCAGCACTTCAACACTCTCACAATCTCAACTCTGCAACTTGTGAAGAAAAATGTATAGCTTCAGAGTTTATATAATTGAGAGGGGATGCCCAGTTTAGCAGTTGCCATTAATTCACTCCCCAACTACTTAGAAAATTTCCAATTCGGGAGAGAGACTGGCGAGTTGTCGCAAAAGTTATGTTCAGTTGTCATAGAGTTGTCATAAAAATTTACTATTGCTGGAGATTCCTTCCTTATTCGAAATTTGAAATTTCCCTCCTTGACTGCATGTAACTCTCAGTTGACTGAAACGTTTTTGAGAAATTTATTAAAATTACTCCAGCATAAAAAATCTCATCCTTGAACAATGGCGTACTTCTTATTGAAATTTAATCTCAACGCCTTAGGAGAATTTTATTCATTTCATTCTTCAGCGACTTAGAAAAATTTATATTTCTCCCAGAGAAATTTCATCAATCGTGAGCTCCAACATTTTTTTAAAATCACAAGGCAAAATTATTTTCCCCTCAGAACATTTTTCAAGGCCTCCCAAAATATTTCCCTTTTAGTAAATACTTCTCAACTTGATTAAAAAAAATCATGTGTCAACTCAAAGGGGGACATTTAATTTTTTAACCTTGGGAAATAATTTTAATCAAATTTTATTCAACTTCAATCTTGGGTGGATTTTTCTAGGGCAACTATCATCTCCCACGCCTTAGGAATATTTCTTATCCATCTTCTTCAATTTGGGCGCATTCATCATCTTACATTTCCAATTTCTCACTTAGAAAAATTTCAAAATGATTCTTTATGTTAGGTGTATCTAGAGGGTGGTATTTCCATTTGAAGGGGCATCTACTAGGCCAAGCTTTCAATTCTCCATGGTAGGCGCACTTCACAATATGAACTTCAAGTTCCAACGCCTTAGAAACATTTCTTGTCCACTCTCAAAGTCAAGGTGCATATGAGGGGGGTAAGCTTTGAGTTTACTTGCCTTAGAAAATTTTCAACATCCCTTCATCAAGTTAAGGCGCATTCAAGGGTCTGCACTTCAAGTTTAAATGCCTTATGAAAAATTTCCAATCATCTCCTTCCTCAAGGGCGCATTCAAGCCTTCATATGTTGAATTTACACACTTAGAAGAATTTCAAACTTCCTCTTACTTTAGGTGCATATGATGGCAGCTACTTCAAGCTTCATGTACTTAGAAAAATTTCCCATGCCATCTCCTTTCCTTGGGCGCATATAGGGGGTCCAGCTTTCAATTTACAACACTTAGAAAAACTTCTCATGCTATCTCTCTTAGCTAGGGCGCATTCAGCATAGTGGGCTTTTAACTTGCTTGCCTTAGAGAAAATTTAAATGGCCTCTCTCAAGTTTAGGCGCATATAAGGGTAGCTGCCTCAAGTTTTCAACACTTAGTTAAAATTTCTAACTTTCTCTCGAAGTATGGGGCGCATATGAGACCTTGAGCTTCCAATTTTCAATACTTAGAATTTTTTTGGAGCCTCTCTTCTAGCTGGGCGCATATGGAGTAGAGAGCTTCAAATTTCAAATACTAGAATATTTTCTCCATGGCATCTTTATCATAGGCGCATATAGGGGGTCAAGCTTCAAATTTCAAGGACTTAGTAAAATTTTACCCTCCAGTCAAGGCTAGGGCGCATTTAGCATAGTGAGCTTTCAACTTTCCACACTTAGAATATTTTTCAAGTGTCCCTCTTTACCTTGGGCGCATTTGGACCTTGGAGCTTCCAATTTCTATGGCTTAGAAAATTTCAAGGCCTCCTCTTCTTCTTGGGCGCATATAGGGTGTCAAGCTTCAAATTTAAATGCCTTAGAAACTTTTCAAGTTTCTTCCTCTCAAGCTAAGGCGCATATGAGGGTAGGAGCTTTCATTTTGCCATACTTGGAGATTTTCAACTCACTTCAAGCTTGCAAGGGCACATTTAACCATGTCTACTTACAATTTCAAGCACTTAGAAGAATTTTCCATAAAACCCAAGTAGCCAAGGCGCATATGAGGGCAAGAGCTTCAAATTTTCAATACTTAGTAAAATTTTTACCCTCCTTCCTTGCTAGGGCGCATATGACTAGCTGAGCTTCAAGTTTCAGGAACTTAGACAAATTTTCAAGCCATCTCCATGTTAAGGCACATTTCAAGGTCTGAGCTTCTGATATTCATCCATTTTCAGCTTCTCAAGGTGCATTTGGCAGGTCAAGCTTCCATTTTGCTAAACTTAGATGGATTTTCAACTCACTTCAACTTATTAAGGTGGATTTAGGGAGGTGTTCTTCTGATTGCCCATGATGTCCTCAGCTTGCCCTGACTTGCTATTTTTAGAAAGTTTCTCAATTTTTGCATTTCAAGCTGATTTCAAACTCTGGAAGGCTAGATTTTTGCTTTGCCTCAAACCTCGTGACGTGACCAAGTTGTTGGCCCCTGATGCCTGCATGTACCTACTATTTTTAGCAACTTACTAAAAATAGTAACTGTTCAGAATGAGCTCAAACTTCACGTGCCGATTGCCTGAAGGATGTTAATCGTGACTGGATGTTGCTTCTGTGTGGCCCTCGTGCTTCGCCCTGCTTTTTAGGAAACCCTAATTCTTCTGCATGGACCTGCTAAAAATAGTAAGTGCTTGATTTTTGAACCTCTACAACTCCATTTGATCTGAAATTCACTCCATGGGCTCCTCATCACTTGCTTGACCTGCTCACACTGGAGCCTTGTGTTGACCTGCTATTTATAGTCCTGTTTCAGAAGTGACTTACTATAAATAGTAAGTGCTCCGATTGCCTTCAAATTTTACCAGTGGACTCCTTGAAAGATACTGATCGTGATGGGATACACCGGTTTTTGGAGATTCTGGCGTTTGATCCCTCATTTTGGGTCCTGAAGCTGGATACCCTAATTTGACTTGCAGGTCGCTCAAAAAATCTCCGTTTGACCCCATTTCTGTTGCATGTCGCTCTGTTCGTGACGTTGAAGTGCTGGGTAGTTGTTGGAGCGATCCTGCCAAAAATAGTAAGTGTCTGAAAAAGTGACCAATCAGCTGCCAAATGAGTTTGCATGTCACACCGCCCGAGAGATCTCAAAAAACCCAGAAAAACCCAGAAAAATGATCAACATGCGAGCACTAGCTAAAAATAGCAAGTTTTTGAAAAGTGATCAACTCTGCTTGCATGTTACCTCATTGCGTAGCTCTCGGAAAACCCAAAAAGATTATGTAGACATGCGTTGAGAAATCTTGCATGCAAACCCTAAAAATAGCCTCTGAAGCCTGAATCATTGAAAGTCATCATCCCGTTTTGCATGCTATATCACTACGAAGGTCTCAAAAAACCTAGAAAGAATCTCCAGACATGCATCTGAAAGTCCAACATGCAGACCCTAAAAATGACCCTCAAAGGCAGAACTGCTAAAAATAGCAAGTTGTTTGTTTCAGCTCAAATTTTGCAAGCAGGCAACTCACAGTGTTCTAAGTGCACTGTAGTTGTCAGAATTTGAAAATCCCAAGAAAATAGGCCCCAAATTGGCACTTATTAAAAATAGCAAGTTGTCAAAATTAAGTGAAAATTCAGTGGGAGCCTGCTTGAAGCATCCTAACAACAGTGCTAAGCTCAGAATTCGATTAGCCAACTCAATTTGACCTCAAAATTGTCTGAAGATTGTAAACCCTAATTCATCAGAAAGCCCTCCAGACTTAGCCAAAATTCAAATCTAGGTCAAATGGCAAGTACATCATTAGGCAGAAAGAACCGACAGAGAGAGACAAAGCCAAAGCCAAAGCCAAAAGACGGGAACAGAGCAAAATTTAGGGGGTCCCCATTTTGAATGGGGTGATGTGTGAAAAGGTCACAACAAGTCCCTCTATCACAATACCAATGGATTTCCGCTCTCCACTTTGATACCTCCTAGAGTCCAAGTCTCGAACTCCTGTTGTTGGAAACACCCAACTGGAGAACTCACCAAAAAACCCCTAGTGACCTCAAGCTCTTGAGAGAGCTTAACAACTTCTCCTTCTTTCCTCAACAAGGCAACTGAGTATATCTCCACAAGGTTAAGAAGGTGGTCTCAATCTGAAAGAAGGCTCAAATAATATGACTTCATTGTCCCCATACCTTCTTTGATAACCTGCAAAACATCATGAGAAGACTCTGCCCCAATCCCCTTTTGTCTTCTCTCTAACTGAACTGCCCAAAGATGATCCTCAATCCGTTTGTGCATCCTGTCATGATGAGATAATGCTGCAACAATCTCATCCCCATTCACCTTCAATTGAGTCTCCAAGCTATGAAGACTTTCAGGTCTACAAACAACTTCAGCTTCGCATGAAGAAGCCTCAAACTGTTCTTGTTTCTTCAAGTCCTTCAATTGACAAATCTTATCAATCTCATCACCATCATTAGAACAATGTGCATTTTCAGATTCATGCTCTCTTTGAATAAAGAGTCTTCTAATGTTATCTATCCTTTCTTGCCTCGCTATGTTGATGAGATTGACCTTTTCTTTGACTTCTTGAAGATGTTGTCTTGCATAGGCAGCCACTAATTTAGCCTCTTTGGCTTTTTGCATTCATTCTTCATTCATTTTTTCTGACCTCTTAACCTCTTCTATGCCAAAATATACAAAGTCAGTCCTCTTATGCTTGATATCTTCATGTCTATCAATTGGTGTAGGGCTGCCATCAATGGGTGATGTCATATCATGGACTTTCTCATGATCAAAAGCTCATTTCTCATGAGAATGATGGGACATAATGCTGCTGTCCTCAAACAAATCGGTAATGACATCATGCCATTGTATAGTCTCTTCCTCATCATGTGTAGCCAAGACACTAGTAGCTGATCCATTAAGTGAGTGATCAACTTTCCCATCCACCTGTATGTCTTCATGTAGTTGCTCTAATGTAGCTGGTTTGTCTTCATCCATCACGTGCTCTTCTTCAATCTTGAAGTCATCATGAATTGCCATGTGCTCAACATCTTTTTCTCTGCAAATCTGATTTTTGCTCTCCTTAGGATCAATTGTAGGCTGATCACTAACTATGGAAAATTCATCATAGAGATTTCGAGATATGTCACTTGTAGATATATTGGGTTGCTCCTAATTTTTGTTGTGAAATGTGGATCCCTTTGAAATGGATTCCAATCTTTTCTTCAGAGAAATAGTTTGTTGAATCAATGGTTCCATCATAGCTTCCTTTGGATTGCTAAAGAAAGGAAGGTCATTTCTAATCTCCTGCGGAAGTGTAAGGTACTGCTCATAAGTAAATATTATATCATCCGTGGATCCCATGACTCAGAACTGAAATTCAACTTTGAATGACCCAATCAGGTTGGCAAAATCTTGGCTCTGATACCACTATATTGTCCCTTGCTAGATTTGGCCTTAGCTTGCTGATTTGAAGCTCCGGGAATTTTGTCAAACACTTGTCTTACACCAACTGATCTTGCTGATTTTTGTTTCTTATTGGTAATTTTAAATGCATATGATGTTTTGATAAACTAAATGACTCAAATGAAAGTGTGCAAGGACTGAAACTAAATGGTAATACAATGCGATGACTTACCAATACTCAATGATGACTGAAAATATAATGCAAATTGCATAATAGAAGCAAGAGACATTATGACAAACACTTGTCATACATTACCCAGACCCCTACAAAGCTGAAGCTAATGACTGAGATGAGTTACAATGCCTTACAATGATTGAAAGTGAAGTGTAACTGTGTAAATGTATTGCTATAGCCAATGGTCATTAATACAAACACTTTATGTGCAAACTATCTATGCAAAGTTCACTCATAACAAATGGACATTTTAACAAACATATGGTATGCAACCCCAAACTTCTAATTTGCTGTCATAAAACCGATTACAACAGATTGCCAAATCTTTGGCTTACAATGGCAGATCGGTAATAGTGCAAAGACTATTTTATGAAGCAATTACAAAGCTGCCATAGCAGCGATAAGAACTGAGATACTAAATGCTGATTACAATGGATAATCTAATGCATACTGATAACTAAGAAAGAACCTGGAAATGGAGTTGCTGCACATAAAATCATTTGATTCTTCTTGTAGACTTCATGTATGCTTTCCAAAATGCTGCGCCTATTCTCTTGGACACCCAGCTATTCTCTCCAGCACTTGTGTATATTTTTCTTGACTCTTATAGACAAAATTGCACCCAGCTGTAGGTGCGCCCAGCTACAATAATACTATGATTTTTCCCAGCCAGCAATTAGATAAATCGTCCTCCTTTTGCAAGCAATTCATCCTCTTTCCACCACAAAATCAAATTGCCTTTTTGACTGTAAAATCTCTTCAAAAATCTGCCAATGATCTTCAAATCAAATCCTCCAAATTTGGCCATTGGCCACAAAATGTGCACAATATGAAAGACTGAACTATCTCTCACTCCAATCTAGCTAGGGTTGGTGTTGCAGAACCAAAACTGGTACCTTCGAGTCTTCAAATTCTCAGGCAATGAAAGCATTCGAGCTCTCTTCTACCACGCAGGTATGTATGAAATAAAAGTATAACCAAGTGTGTTTGAATGACTAGCATTGAGCTTCTTATATACTTTTTCTAACCCATCTCCAAGAAGCTTCTAGAATATTTTATTATTAATTATTTAAGTGACTTTTTGATATATCGTTTTATTATAGTCACTTTATTAAATCAATTATAATAAAATTACCTTTGAGAAATTATTTTATTAAGATAACTTTATTAATAATTAATTTAATACTCCACTTTAATTTAATTAAAATAATCAATTAGTCATCCTTATGAAATATCAATATTTGGACAACTTAATTAATTAATTTAATTAAATGACTTTGCCTCCAAATCGGGGACATGACATCGATAATGTTAAGGGTCAAAGGCATTATAATGATAATCATTATTTACAATTTGTTTTCAATACTTATAATAATGTTATACTTATACATTTCCTGTTTTTTTAGATTTATTTTATTGATTTATCTTAAATATATATATTTTTCAGTATTTATTATAATTTTAAGTTATTAGTATTCATATTCTAATACAGTAATTATAATTATAATATTGTCTTTGACAACTATAATTATAATGATGTCAAATGATTAATATTTTAATTGTGTATTTTATTATCTTAATGTCGTGAGGGTGGGGACATGACACACACTAATGCTTATGTCCCATAACCTGCTTAAAATGAAGATTACTGAATCTATAAATCTGAGATTGTAGGTCTTGCATGGAACAATAGCAAGAAAAACAAATCTTGGGCTGTTTGCTGATTTCTATCGAAAAATTAGTCCCACAGTCATTGCAGTTTTATGAAGCAAGTGCAATCCAATTGTTGTGGTTATGTTAATGAGCCTCAGACTGAAAGGTGGAGACTTGCCAATTTGTTGCCCATGCTGGGGTTGTTGTCGACTAGCATGATTATTCTTCCTCTCGGTTCCTCTATTTTTATAAGCATTCTCAAGGATGACATCATCAATAAGTTTTCAAGTGGGATCATAGAGAATATTTTGTTTCTAAATTTTGGATACAAGTTGAAACTAAAAACTCTTTTGTGAATACATTTAGAATGTTGTGCTTGAAGAGTAGATTACTGGGTTTGATGGGAGATTGACAATACACTCCTCAAAAATAGGAACTAAAGCCCCATACTCCCCTAGCTTGTTTCGATAAGGCCTTGAAAACAAAAAACCACACGAACTTTGTAGTCGGCTGAGAGTGTTGTTAGTTGGACAAGTATTGTAATTAAATAAAACTATAGTATAGGCAGCAGATATTTTATATACTTTTATATTACATGTTTCGGGAAATTAAGTCCCCGACTAGTTGGATTAGTTGTCATGGAGAGTTACGACGGTTAGTTTCTCAACCATCGCTAGTGACTATATGTATTTGGGTTCATTGTAGTTGGGACACTATGATATTTTTATGATGATATTATGCTTCATTGTGTTACATTATGATGTTGACTTAGCACGGATGGTTGTACTTTGGTTCTATTGCATTAATAAATGAAGTACTATTATGTGCATATTGTTTGTACATGAATGTTTCTTGTACATGTTCTCTATGTGATATTTCCGTTTACTCTCATAGTACGTTGAATCTATCCTTGTGAGTAAACATTTGGCATCGTTGCCGAATCGAACCTTTGGACACATCATAGATGAGAGAATGGCGTCATAATGGGCCAACCAGCCGAAGAACTGATACAATCAAACAAGGAAAGAGAAGATGCATTGACACAGGTCTCGTCAACCTGTGGGACATCTCGTTGAGGGATCACATACAAAGGGAGACTCTCAGGCGGGAGATCCCTCAAGTGGTCATCTGGGACAGATTGCACGTCAACCCAGAGGTCAACTACCTCTTCAATAGACTACCAAGGTTGCTCGCACGTCATTACATCATACTGCAAGACCTTTGGGCTGAGAGCGACAAAAAACGACGAAGGCAACAAATACTGCAACGGTACGAGGAAAAGAAGCAAGCGAGAGGAGGAAGAACGCGACACCAATCGTAGGAAAGAAACACTTGAAGAATGACTACGAAGATCATTGAGACTAAAAGAACAAGAAGATCGCCGAAGAAGATTGAAACGATTTGTTGAAGAAGCAAATGAAGACCTGAATGAAATAAACCAAGACATTAGCGAATTGAATAGAAACTTTGAAGACGAACAAAACCAAGACACTTTCAGGACACCGTCTATAACAAATAAAAAAATTCAAAAATGATGAAAATGAATTAACAAGAGAACTTGAAAACAACATACGCCACATTCGAGAGTTGTCCATATCGAACGACGAAGAACTGAGATTTGGAGGATTTGAGCCAAAGACCCCCAGACAGAGGGAGTGCAGGGATGAACCCCAAGAGACCCAGAGTGCAGAGGATGCTGAGAGGGGATGTGGGGTAGACCCGTACGTGGCTGAGAGTGCAAGAGAGGCACCAAAACGTTGCTGGAGAAACAACCTAGTCAGGTCCAATGCATAGGGAGGACATCGGGGAAGAAACATGGTGACTCCGCCAACCAGTCCGAGTGTGGAAAGGCAAAAATTGCCAAAGTTCACAGGGAATGGTTCAGCTGATCTAGTACAACATTGCAAGACATGTGAGACGATATGGATAGCGAATGGGAAGGACGACGTAGATTTCTAGCTGAGGGCCTTCCCAGCAACGCTGAGAGCATAGACATAGACTAGTACATGAAACTCGAAGCAGTACAAAAAGCTTTATGGAGAACACTAAAGAGAGCATTCGAGGAGGAATTCAAACTCTTGAGAGATGATAATGAGATAGTAGCTGAGATTTACAACATGAAGCAGAGAAAGCATGAAAACATACATGCCTATAATTGTAGGTTCAAGGAGTTGGTGAAATTGGAGACTTAGCCGGTCGATAGTTTGAAGAAACGATAGTTCATCGAAGGCTACTCTCATCATTGATGAAAAAGATGAAAGTCATACCTCCATCCTCATATGCTAAAGTGTACAATCGGGCAATGGACATTGAGAGTGAGAACAAGACATCCTCTTGGGGGAAGAAGAAAACAAATGATGATGAAAGTACGGAGGAGAGTAGCGAAGATGAAAAAAAAACTGTACAAGCTCTCTGATGGGATATGATGAGAATGATGGAGCTGAAGGTCGAAAAGGAGAGTACAAGAGAAACTAGAGAATTGTGGTGCATTCTTTGTGCAAAGACACAAACAAGGTGTACGGCACAAAACTGGAGGAGAGGTTCCGTATGACAGGAGATAGACTAGAAACATACTGCAAAGACAACTTTTAGGTGGTAACATACGCTGGAGAAACAAGTATAGCATCTGCATAGTATAGCTGAAGGAAGTTGTGCAAAGGAGGCATTGGATCATACGGTTAAACACGTTGAAATCTCTTATTTCTAGCTTGGTCAACATTATTTGGGACCTCTTGAAAGTTCATGAAAATGATGTACGTGATGCAATTTTGTATGGTTTTGAAGGTCTTAAATTGGGCTGCCCCTCGACCTTGTTGGGGGCGTTGCCGTTAGACCCCCACAAGGGGCACTGTCCCTTGACCCTGTTGGAGGCGTTTCCCCAAACCTCTGCAAGGGGCTAGGGGCATTGGCCCCAGACCCCCATCAGCTAGTGATCACAGTACAACCAGCCTTGCTAGCCTCATGCCCAAATCCACTAGTATTATAGTCAGTTCGCCCAGCCCCACAGTCACTCACAACACCCTCATAGCCAACATAGTCGAAACCACATCCAGAAGAGTCAGGAAAGGAGTGTAATGATGAACTCAACAGAGTGTACATTGAGATCAATGAGCCAGATGCCTATGACCCTTGATGCAGGTCAGGAACACGAGTGGAATATGGGAATGGCTGATTATCAACCTGATTGGTGCAATTAGACTACTACGACATGGGACATAGGTCACCCAGTGGTAGGGCCGAGGCCCAGGAGGATCTTGTGTTTTATGTGTGGCTGAAATGCAAAAGGCGGAATTCTTGCAATATTTGCGGTGTGATGGCAGGTGGGCGATCGTACTACCAAAAGCAGAGTTGGAGACTACATTCAAGTGCGAGGCAGACGCTCAAGTGATCGTTACCCGTGCATGAGTTTCAGCTCTTGACATTAGCCAGAGGAAATGCAGCGGTCGATGTAGTTAGAGTGAGAGAGAGACTACTGATAGGCAGAGACCTGGTTGGCTGGTCAGAGACTCATAGCGTAATTGTAGGTAAAGTATAAGGTTGGAAGGGACACGATCTAAAATAAAGAAGCGAAGGCCAAACTAAAGTCAGTATAAATGGTGAAGGCAGGATGTGAGAGGTGGTAATGACAAAAGCTTCAACGTCTCAACAATGATCAGATGGTGGCCCTAGTTAGTACATCAAAGTGCTCTCCTTCCTCATGCCGATTTTTCTTCTGTAATCATTTTTGTTTACATGTGGAAGACTACTGGGATGGGATGCTGTAGTTGGTTGAGAGTGTTATTAGTTGGCCAAGTATTGTAATTAAATAAAACTATAGTATAGGTAGCAAATATTTTATATACTTTTATATTACATGTTTCGAGAAATTAAGTCCCTGACTAGTTGGATTAGTTGTAACCATAGTAACGAGACTCGGACTCGCCTTGGACTCGGCTAGGGTGACCCGACTCGGGACTTGGGACTCGGCACTCGGACTCGGCGTAGACTTGACAAAATGAAAAAACCCTAGAAAGTTAAAGATTTTTAAGGATTTAAAACTTGTTTCAAACACCCTTTATTGAATAAACCTTAAAGACACAATAACATAATTAAATAGAAGCAAATTTGATCACATACACAAGTATACATCGATCACATAAGTATAAAGTACAGAAATTGTAGCTGAGCTGTTGAAGGAAATAGCACACTTAGATATATAAAATTATAGTCAAATGTATACAAAACTCATGGAATATGAAATCCATGACATCAAATGTTCCAAACAAATATGAACTATCAAAACAATAACTACAAGTCTATGGCTCAAAGGAGTCTGCATCCTTCCTTTGAGGGCATCTAAGGTGGTCCTAGATGATGTAGCAACTGCAACCATAGTCTCTGCTTGTGACTCCATGCCACCCTCACCAACATTAGTTGTGGATGTGTTTGCTCGTGCTTTAGCCTCCTCCTCTGCCATGGCTATAGCCTCAACCTCTCTATCTGCCCGGTCAACCCAATCAAGGTCCTCGTCACTAACACAAGTATACATCGATCATATAAGTATAAACACAAATTGTAGCTGATCTACTCAAGGAAATAACACACTTAGATATATAGTCAACGACTCAAATGTATACAAAACTCATAGAATATGAAATCCATGACATATCAAAAGATTCAAAACAATAACTAGAAGTCTATGGCTCAAAGGAGCCTGCATCCTTCCTACGAATGTGTCTAAGATAGGTCCTGGATGATGTAGTAGCCATAATCTCAAGTATCAAGGAAATTGCTGTAATGGGGTTGAGGGGTAGTGCCCTCTGTGGGGGTCGAGGCACAGTGCCTCTAGTGGGGTCGAGGGGCAGTGCCCCTTGTGGGGGTTTGTGGGTAGCGCCCTCGGTGGGGTCAAGGGGTAGCACCCCTTGCGGTGGTTTGGGGGCAGCGCCCCCAATGGGGTCAACGGGCAACACCCATTGCGGTGGTCTGGGGGTAGCACCCCTAGTGGGGTTTGGGGGCAGCGCCCCTTGCGGGGGTCTGGGGGTAGCGCCCCTAGTGGGGTCAAGGGGCAACGCTCGTTGCGGGGGTGTGGGGGCAGTGCCCCCAGCGAGGTTGAGGGGCATCGCCCCTCATGGGGCAACGCCCTGGGCGTGCTCCCTGTCGCAATACAGGGCGGGGTCGAGGGTGTAATGACCCCTTTCTAGTGGAAGTATTTAAACCTGAATCTCGCACTCAAAGTGTTTCTCAAGAGACATTAATAGTGTTAAAGATCAATAAATTTCAGTGATAATATCGAATAAGCTCAAAGATGATATAAATATTTCATAAATGCAATAAGGTAGATATTAAATGTCTATCAAGATCGAAAATATGATATTCTATTGTACCATTTATCATCATAGTGGATGAATAGGGTCCTTATTACTTATAAGACTCAATAATTACTGTAGGCTTCATTATTGCATAATTGTATATTTTTTATATATATAAGTATTACTAATTGATCATATATATATATAGATGTATAGATGTAATTATATTTACTGACTCCCCTTATGATTGATTTATCATTGCCAATATAACACCCTTATAGATCCACAGTGCATTACGGGTATATTCATGTCATAGAATGATTGAGCATCAGATATAATTAACTCAAAACCTTATATACATAGTAAACGTCAAAAATAGCCACACTTGTAGTCAACCACGGTAGACCAAAGGGGAGATGCTCTACCCAAAACACGAGTTCCTGAAGCCAATATTGCCGATGATTGAGTATTGGACAGCTGCCTAGAAGATACCACAATCGGCAATAGGAATGCCCATGCTGGAAATAAGGCAAGTGACTGTGTTTGCAGTTGTACAATGAAGAATATCACGTCCAGATGACAGTTTATGCGCCCAACAGTCAATACGCCCTCCACACCAAACATTTAACACCTGGGTAATGGTGCTGTAGGTGTGAGCAGATCCTCACGACCTTCTTCTTGCTCACACAACTCAGTAACGAGGCCCACGACCCTTAAAAAAGGAAGCTACTAACTTGGTGTAGGAGTTGCACAAGTCCACGACCCTGCCACTAGCATTATTACTCTAAAACACTCACTTATTCTACAATTTAAAAATGTTAACCAACTACTAGTTTTAGCCGAAAAACAACTAACTTGTTTTTGTTCAAGGATTTTCCAAAACGATTTCAACCGAGTCAATTTGAATTCGTAACTAACTTCTAAGTTTTCAGGTTCAGTTGATCTGAAGCAACTAATAGTTTTCACCAACCATTTCACAAAAAGATCAATAACTGAATAACTGTCAAACTAGGGTTTCCTTTGCAGTTAGAAGAAAAGAAAATCATTCCCAATGTCGTTACATCATTCAACTCATCAACTAACTTTTAAACTTCTATTTCCAGCTGAAAAAAAAACTATTAATTGTAAACATATAACAGAGAATCTCAGAAAGATAATAACTACTTTTCTTTGCTTCGAGAAAGTAACGAACAATTACTACAACTATGAAACAATTGTAACAACTGTCAGTCTATGGTTTAAGAAATGGAAAACTCACTGCCAACTTTCATCCGGTATTAACTAACTATTCCATCTAGGTTTCCCATTGAACCAATTAACTAACCAAGGAAAGAAATAACTTCTTTATTTTCATTAACTAATTTCAGATTTTTCATTTCAGCTGAATGGATCAAGTAACTATCTCACTGATTAACTGCAGAATCTTACAACTTACATTAACATAAATGAAAGTAAACTGTAATTAGCATTGCATGTACCTGGATTTATGAGTGAGGAAGAAATACATTTGACATCATCTTCATGCTGTTATACTTGGGCTTCTTTAACAATGAGGGAAAGAGAATTATCATCAGGGGCTTTACTGCCCAACCAAGACCTACTGGTCTCCTGAGTTTCTTCAACTGAAGAACCCGCCCTTCATGAGGGTAATCAACATGGATCAAATTATCATCATGCCTCTGAGCCTGGTGTCAAGGACCTATACCTCCTGATCGACCTGACTAAGGGTACCTCCCAACTAGAAAGGTCACTTTGATTAGTGGTATATCTGGTACTTGAAAGCTGACAGATGCTAAATCTAGCATCGTACCTTGGCCAAGGATTTTAATATTTCTGGCACTCCTGTGCCATTAGCACCTACCCTTGCTTGACATGACAACTCTCAGATCAGGTTTCTTATTTATTGCAACCTCTGGTTGGGATATCAATCTTCTCTTGGTTCGGGGTTGAACTTATCCTTAGGGTTTAATATTACCAGAACTTGGTTTGATATCATATCTTATTTCAAGATTATATTATCTTGTCATGGTCCCAATAACCTTTCATCATATCTAAGGGTAAGCTGATTTCTTGTTGTTCCTACAAAGAGATATACTCAACTCTTAATCTTTCCTTCTAAGTAATAATAAACTGCTATTCTCAAATTAATGAGGAAGGATAAAGGAGTCTTATTCATAATGGAAGACATTATCAGAGAAAGTTGCACTAATCTAGCAACATAAGTTTCCATTCAGGTAATGCTATATCAGAATTTCAGAGATGGGAAAGGGTTTATCTTAACCACATAGTTTATACTTCTAAAAAGAGACAAAATCGTCACTGAGGATTTTTAATATTAAGCTTTATACAATTTCCAAAAGGACTCGAATGAGCAGAGAGTATACACTTGATTGGCTTCTAGATTAAATAGAAGATAAGAAGATTATTTGGTTTAATCGAATAGAGCAGATCCTTCAAGTAATTTTTCAATAGTTCAAAACGATTTCTGATTTAGAAGCCTATCGAGACAGAGATATATATATTCGATTGCAAGAAAAGAATAAGATTCGGGTTCACTTTTAGAAAGATCGTTCTTCAGACCAACCACTGTTGATATTAAATGACCCGTTTTCCTTTATCTTCCAAAAGTATGAGAAAGATTATTGAATTTATTTTTCTATGCATAGATAGTTCGATAAAGAGGAATTCAACATTGCAACACATTGAAGAATTATATGCAGTACTTGCCTGAGAAAGAAGATTCAAAACTTGATAAACCAAACTCTTCCTCTGCAGGACATGTCAAGCCTCTAGCCACTGTATCTTTCAGACAAGAGGGACAGAGACGCGAGTTCTAGTTCTCGACATTACCACCTCTCGAAGTTTGTAATGCGAATTATTAATTAGACTCAGCCACGTACAGACTTCAACAGAGAGCTACAAGAAAGAACTGTTGAAATACCAACAGAATGGAGAAGGGACGGATGAGTGTAGTGAACGTAGAGCTAGAAAATGTGCCTACAAAATTCCCTACAGATATGATATAATTGAATTCGTTGCCAATCCAAAATTCGTCATCAATTGAAGAATCACTAAGAGCATACAAGGAAGAGACAAAGTATGAGCGCCGCAGAGATGAAACCCTGACGAGATGATTATTCGACTCTAGAAGTGTGATTTTTAATTCTCACGAAGAAAGCCAAGGTGTTTCGAAGATTGCTAGAGCCAAATGGTAGCCGTAAGAAGTAGCGAAAAGAAAGAAAAAAACCTCCAGATTAATTGTGAATACCCCCAGAAATCTCCGTTCCAAGACTTCTTGGCTTCCAACATGGCCGTTTCGAAAGAAAAATGACGGAAAGGATTCCCTTTCAAACTCCGACGATTCTTCTTTTTATTTACTTTTCGATTTCAAGACCTTTCTTTTAATTTTATAATTGATCGGTGACCTTAGATTTATATCCATCATTAATAATTTAATATTAAATTGCCATTGCAAAAATATATTTATATATATCAAGAATTATTCCTCTCAACTGTCAAGAGGATATTATTATTTAATATTTTATTTATATCAATTATTTTAATTTAAAATTTATAAACCTTTTGGAAATCTCCTTAAAAGGTGATTAATGATATTTATATATATAAATATTTAAAATTGACTTGCATAACGATAATTATATTTAATTACTTTTGACCATGTTACTACTTCGATACACTGTCTTACACTGACTCAAGGTTTGATGATAAAATTGATCCATTGTGAACCACGTCCTCCCTGATGATATTTCCCTTTCTCTCGTGGCGTCGGCAATCCTGCATCCACTGACAAGGAATATGGTTAGATCGTTCTCAACGGCTTAATAATTTTAATCCCATGATCTCATTCAACTTCTTGGGTTCATTGTAGTTGGGACACTATGATATTGTTATGACAAAATTATGCTTAATTGTGTTACATTTTGATGTTGACTTAGCATGGATGATTGTAATTTGGTTCTATTGCACTAATAAATGAAGTACTGTTCTGTGCACACTGTTTGTACATTAATGTTTCTTGTACATGTTTTCTATGTGATATTTCTGTTTACTCTTATAGTACGTTGAATCTATCCTGTTGAGTAAACAAACTTTCATGGTGAATGCCATTTTCGCAATTTTATCACTTTTTTTTTGCAACACCAAATCCTTACGATTTTTGAAATATAGGAGTGATTTGACATGAGGTTTAGAAGTTAAATGTTAATGCCTATTCATAAGTTTTTTGTGAATGCTTAGGGTTTGGGTGGGGCCAATAGACTATTATGGCTTGGGTTTGTGAAATATACCCCCTTTATTTTTCAATTTTGTTTTTGCAAGAAGACTTCAACAATTTCACCCATCAGCATTAGCAAAACCAAAATCAACATTGAAATGTAACCCTACACCAAGATCCCAATGACAGGCGAGGTGTGAGCATATGGCGCCCAGGATTGTTAGTTGATAATTTGTAAATGCTGGAAATTACAATGCAACTCGACCACGTATTCAGCCAGAGTGATTTGACGGCTCGATCGATCAGCATGATGAAGAATGCAAGTACATGAAAAGTAAAGTAAGGGTGGCTTGCCAATCCAGTACAAAATGTAAAGACGGCGAGATCTATCTCTTCCACCAATGGTGGGAATGAAAAAGTTTATACAAGAAAGTAAATAGGGAGGCGTGGCCTACCCTCTTCCACTAATAGTGGGAATACAATAGTAATTGCAGAAAAGTAAAGAAGTTGATCAGTACTACTGATTCAACATTACAATAGGAGATATAATCTGCAAATACAATGAGGTATAGCACTCCAAAATGTTAGGAAATGAACTCCAAACAAGTACAAGCTAGCCGGCATAAGAAATATAGCCAAAATGACTGAAATCTCAGGTCTGATATAAAATTGCAGCAAACTGAAAACTCAAACCAGCAAGTCAAAGAAAAACCAAAATGCTCATAACTCAATGAAGACTCATTCGAATGATATGAAATCAAGTGCAAACAGCTCCAAGGAGATGGGCGACCAAGCTCAAGCAACCAAACATCAACAAACTGCCCAGAATGATTTATCACGCTTCCCAATGCACCAAATGAGAAAGTATAACCCTCTAGAGAAGGTTGACCAGCAAGATAAAATCCAAATCACCTCAAAAAAATCTGAAAACTTGAAAGGAGTGGCGCCTAGGGTAGAGAAGAAGATATAGCAACTACCCAGAAGCAAAGAAAAATTGTACAATGACTTATGATCGAAAATCTTCTTCAGCGAAACACAAACCAACAACCTGAAAATCATAAATCACTTCAAAAACTAATAACAATGGTGCTCAATCTGCACTCCTGAGTGAAGCACAACCTTTAGTATATCTAGCTAGGTACTAGCTCTCAAGCACGAAGACCGAAAGAATGAACTAGGAGGTATGCATTCCTCGAAGCAAGCTCTGAAAATATTTCAGCAGCATAACAGTACAATAAGCAACAATGGATACCAACAGAGAAGCCCAACGCTTTTATTTATAACTTCTCCACAATTTCAAACTGCTTTTCCCTCCAATTAGGGCGCCCAAACTCAAATTCACATTCACCATCAAATTTGCATTTGAGTTGCATCTTGGCTCCATGACTTAGGCGTTTAAAGCATAAGATGAAATATAACTTAATAAAATGCAAATATTCATAAATATAGGTGTCCCAAGTCACTTAAGTGAAATACTTTAGAATATGCAAATATTTCTCCAAATATGGCGTCCAAAATTGCTTAAGTGAGAAACTTCATAAAAATTGCTTTTTTGAATAAAACCAACTTATCTCTCCATTTAGGCGTCCAAGGCTAAGGTGAAAATATATTTAATATGACTTAAATAATTCTCCAAAGTTGTCCCCAAGCCTTAGCAAAGTTATTTCACTTAAAATGTTATTTTTATCAAATATCAAACTTGCCAAAATAATCACCCCAAATGTTGGAGACCAAGTTGAATAAACTGACCTGCCAGAAATAGCCATTGCATTAAACTGCTGAACTGCTGCCAAAAATAGCACTTACTAAAAATAGCATACTGCTAAAAATAGTTAGTTGTTCCAAACTCATTTTGAGCACAAACCGGGCAACTGTCATAACTTACTAAAAATAGTAAGTCCCAAAAAGTTACCTGTTTTAGTTGCATGTCACACCATTGTGAAGCTCTCTGAAAATCCAGAAGGAATCCAGAATCGAAACTGCAAAACACCAACATGCATGCCTCTAAAACTGCCAAGGAATTCGCTAGAAATGCATGTCATTATCTGGTCATGCATGTTACCTCATACTGAAGCTCTCCAAAAACCCAGAAAGCTCCACCAGACATGCATCAAAAACTCTCACATGCAAGCCTTCAAAACCTTCTATAAAAATGGAAACCCTAATTTCCATTTTTGCTTAGCCTACGAGTTTTCGGAAATAGGCTAAATCCAAATGAAGAGCGTAGGGCTAAATTGGGTACATTACAGCCCGCCCTTCCCAAAATTGCTTGTCCTCAAGCAATGCCACCACACTCCAAGAAAATAGTTTGATCCTTACTATACCAAATAGGATCCCAGGGTCCTATGTCCATCTTTGAAAAGACCCACCATACTGATGCTGCTCCACTCTGATCGTACAAATGAAGCCATTGTACTGGAACTGCACTAACCTTCCCTACAACCTCAAAGAGTTAACATGCCTGAAATTCAAATTGAGAAACATGGAAGGATTGGAATCAAAATCTAGCAGCATCTCACGCCCAATAAACTCTTAGGAATTAACATTTACAATGTCAATGACTATCACCATTCTGAGAACAAAGAAGAATAATCTAATCAACTCAAAAATATTCTCATCAGTATAACTCCTCAAAGCATCAAACAGAGCCACAACAACGAGTGTCTCTATCATCGTTATTTCCAAAGGAAAAAACAGCTCTTTGTAGAGTCATGGTAGCCGCGTCCTCAAAACTCCTCAAGGATGTACAATGCCTTCTCCAAGTAATATTCATATAACCAAGGAGACTTCTGAAAACTTTCACCAATCTCTCTTCAAGAGTCTCAAAAAGTCGAACCAAATCATGCATTGGTTCGCTGCCCCAGGCATATGTACAAGAAGTACCAAGATAGCCACTTAGACGAACTTGAACACTATCTAAATGCAGATTCAAATCACTCCAAATTCTCATCTCTCCCACTTGAGCCAAAAATCATTGCTAACAAGAGATTGGAAAGTCTGAATATGAATGCACTAGCTGCTAGACAAGACTGAAGTGGTCAACTTGAGATCTGATTTAAGGAAAATCAGCATCCAAGGAGATAAATAGCTGCTTCAAAACTGAAAACCAGCATCCAAAATATTACATCTGCTCATATCCAAGGCTGGAAACATCCTCTTAAGAGACTCCAACCCCACATAAAACCACCCTTTGCTCGAAATATCTCGCCAATCCATCAGTTGATGAGCAAAAGGAACCAATGAATGGTTGATAAAGATGGGGACAACATCAAAGAATTTGAAAATTGAATCCTTATCCCTCCAAGAATTCATCCTTCCACAAGTACTTAGCTCCATCAACCCAGGGTGAGGATCCCAAGCATGGATACCCAACTGAAAATAATCTCCAAAACACCGTGTTGGTGTTACAATTCGCACCTGTGAAGTGTGTATTAGCAACATACAACTATGCACAATGCGTAATGATTGCTCTTCAAATTAGGAGGGGAAGCTCCCTCTTGTGCTGATATGCGTGAAAAAGTAAATGATCTAAATCCTATCTTTTTGACTAAGTTGGAAGAGGCACAAGGTTAAGAAAACCTAATATGTTACGGCTAAGGATTTTCTCTAGTTTTGCAGATCTCTAACTACAACTAGGCTAACGCTAAACTATCCTATTCCCTCAAGAAACAGAGAATGAGGACTTACGAGCAGGGAATTGGGTATACGATAATCTTTAGGCCAGGATTTCCAAGGAGATTACGACACCTATTCGAGGCGTAGGCTGAAAGAAAGATTATTGGCAACAACATCAAACGACAATCTTCACTTCTAAATTCCCAAGGAGGTGACAACACCTATTCGAGGTGTAGATATGAAATAAAGCTTATTAAACACAACATGAAATAATAACTGGGACAACAAATTGTATATTGAGACACACATAACAATAAATGATCAAGCCAACAATTATATTTAATCTAAGGTGAACAAGTACCATAATAATAACATTCAGGTAAGGCGGCTCAGCTATTTATTATCACAATAAAAGTTCTTGAACAAATACAGAATAGCAATAATACAGGTAAGGTTGCTCAGCATGTATGCTATCACTTGCAAAAGTTAATTACAAATGAGGAAGGGTGCTCTTATTTATAGAACTTCAAGGTGTAGGGAACCCTAAAATCACCTTGAGTTAACATGAGTCTTACAAGCATGCAAGAGTTTATTGCTAAACCTAAATAAATGAAACTATATAGTTAACTGGAAAGCTACCATCAGTTAACCGAAACAAGACTAAACTAAATGGACATGTGCAACATGCAATTCCTTATTGAATTGAAAGTTAACAGATAACTAACATCAGTTAACTGATCCTAATTGAAAGTCTAAACTCCCCCAAAGATATCTTTGAGGATGAGATAAGTGTGCATAAAATCAGCAATTAGAACTCAAGACTGATGTCGAGTTAACTGCTGCTCCTGACTCTATCCTCGAAAATAACTGCAGGATTTAATTGACTGACTACTCCAAGCCATCACAGGCTATCACTTCATCTAGGAATTGGTCGATTGTCTCATCTTCAGGCACTTTGACGCTATCCACGATGACAGACTGCCTGCTCAACTCCCTCTCACCATGTCTAATTATCCTCTGACATTCTTTAACCTCTTCAGGTGTCTTGTTGAAATTAGTTGTCATCACTGAGAAGTGATCCAACTTGGATGCCACAGGATCTCTATCAAGGCTATCACGAACCAGCTTCTCAAACTCGGTCTGCGCTGCATCAAGTTCAGCATATGTACCATCCTCACAAAGATAATGGCACGAAATCTGAGTGACAAACCTGCTGATGAATTTGAGAGCTCCAGCAACACCCTCTTTGAGCGTATCCATCTTTATAGAGATTCTTTCATACATTTCCACTTTGAAAAGATGTTCTCTCCAAGCGAAAACCTTCCTTTTATTCTCCTCTGCTATAATGGTGTCGTATGCAACTGCTAATTGAGATATGAGAATCAAATCCTTCGCCTTGCCTTCTGCTACAGTTATTTCAAGCTGTTGAATTCCCTGACGAAGGTCATTGCCTTATGCCTCAATTGATATAACTCTGTGAGAAGGTAACGACCTGCAACTATGAAATCTTCAATCCAGTTGTCCAAGAGCTTTCCACGATTGACTAATTGATCCAACTTTTGTTGTTTTGCAGGTGTCCCTTGAAGGTGTGAAAGACCAAGTGCTCTGCTCGAGTTTCCATGAACGAGCTTTGAGATGTATTGCTGGAGTTGCTTGATTTCAGCCTTGAGAGCTGCATTATCTTCTCCGTCCTTTATGACATGTTCTTCAAGATTACTTGCGACAACCTTAAAGAGGCTCACGTTCGTTTGCCGAGTGCTCTTGCCAAGATTTGCTTTGACGAAGGTGAAATCACCAACTTCAATTTCATCCAAGTTCTTGCCTTCTGGCGGTGTAGCAACTTCAATGATGATCTCTGCTTCAGGAGTCTTCTCTACGTGCACTTGCTTCTTAACTTTCTTGTTTGACCTATCTTGATAAGGATCGCCAAACTCAGACAAATCAAGCTGATATGAAGGCTTTTGCCTCCGTCTTCCCAAAGACCTCTCGAGCCAACATGAATGATCAATGTTATTTCTTGAGGAGAGACTGCTGCTGCTGTATCGACCTTTGATGGATCAACGGGCGCTAAGGCTTCCCGAAACGGTGATTTTGGCTCTGAGTCTATATCAATGGGAGGTGACTGCGGTGAAAATGGCGCACCAAGAGATGAAGAATCAACTTTAGCCTGCATCACTATCTCCATTGGAACTTCCGACAACTGCTCGATCTACTTCTGCTTTCGTTTTCTTGTGTTTCTCCCTTTCGTATTCCCACTAACTTTGACTACTTTAGGTGGATGCATGATGACCTTAACTAGAGGCCTCGACCTAGATGTAGAAGGAAGTGAAGAAAACCCTACGAGCGGCTCCGTAATTGGAATTTTCCTTTGCCTTCTCTTGCTGTCCAAGAAGTGCATGCTGGTTTTGATAACTTCTCTTGATAGGTCCTCAATTGAAGTACTCTCCCTGGCGTATCAATCTGGTGGGCGAAGTGGCTGACGAGCAACTTGATCTTTGACGAATGTGCTAAGCAACACCTCTTCGTCATCATCTGACAAACCCTCAACATCTTTTGATAGGAAATCAACAAGCTGAGGAAGAGTAAGTCTGCAGTAATGACGTCGGCGCACTTCAAATTCGTCTTCGCAGTTAGCCCAAAAGTCCTCAAGTGCTGACCTGTGTGAATTACTTCACTCCAACCGTGTTGAGTAATGACCCAATGGATCATAAGAACGCCTCTTGATGAGATACTTGAGATGGATTTTTTCTAACTTGTTCATCATTAACTTGCAATCAACAGCTGTCTTGCAATTGTAAATACCCCATCCAAAAGGAAAGGTGAATGCTTGCTTGTGCCGATTGCGAAGAAAAGAGTGAACCTCTTGAGCTTGTCTCAGAAACTCCATGAATAGGACCTTGTTTGACGGGTACCTCGGTAGCATCAAAGGTTCTCTGGTGTAACCATACACTTGAATATGTGTGAAAGTGGGGAATTGAATGAACCAATCCGCCCAACTCTCCATTGCTGATCTTTCCTTTGGTGAAATCCTGATGTGCATTTCATTATCGAGGTCTTTGACTGTCTTCATTAGGAAGTGATCATTCACCGCTTTGAAATCTTGTTCAGCCTTTGAGAACTCCAATTGTGAGTAATATTCGTGAACATGCTGAACACCAAGAGTTCCATTGGTCTTCAAATGTCTAAAATTGCCTTGAAACACAATTAAGTAGACTAGGAAAGAAACCATGTGAAACTCGTGGATTTTAAGGAATCTTGTGATTTGTTGGTGAAGACACTCGCTGATTAACATGGCCCAATCAAAGTGTTCCTTGTTGTCGATAATCCAGGAAATGACATAGAACATTCACGGTCTGAAAATATTAGCTTCCTCCTGACTTGTAACCCAGTTGAGCAAAGTTATCAAAATAGCAATTTCTTCCTTGAACTCCCCACGCGCAACCTTCTTTGGCATGTTGGTCTTTTGTTCTTTTAACCATCTCTGAGCAACCTTCCTCTGAGATCTTTCCTTGTCTCCGTACCATATCTTATCGCAATCCTCAATGACTATGGTAAAATTGTTTGAGCGAGGTGGAATAGCAAAGCACTTCTCAACATCCCTCGGCTTGAGGTAGCAAATGACTCTCCCATCGGTTGTTCTGATTTCTCTTGTGGATGAGTCGTAATGCTTTATGCAAGCAATGACGAACTCGAGATCAAAAACCGTGATAGGAATGGATGCCGTTGCCAACAATCCAGAATGCTCAAGATTTTTCATTGTGGTGCTGCTAACGCCCTCCAACGTGCTCAGTTTGACCACTGGATAGACATGATCCAAGTTTGTGTCCGAGGTTTTCAAAAAGTCGTGCACCAAGACCGATTTGGCCTTGTAATCTATAGGGTTGAATTGCATTTTGAAAATCTGGATTTTTGACTGTAAGGTCGGATATGTTAAGACAACTTTCAGAAAAAGTTGAAAAAGGTTTTGGATGAAGCTAAAAATAACCAGTTGTGGCAAAATTTTTTGGAATTTTTCTGAAACGTGGGCTTTGTAGAGAATTAAATTCTCAGCAAACCTAGATCGCCAGAAATTCGAAAATATGAGTTTTAGCAAGGCATGCAAAGGCTTTTCAGTTGAGAAAAGCAGGGGTTTTAGGGTTTTCATGGGCAATTTTTCCCGAGAACAACTGAAACATGGGTTTTGTAGAGAATTGAATTTTAAACCAACCTTGATGATTCAGTTTTGGAAATTTTGAGTTTTTGGCCCACATGCAAAGGAATCTTCGGAAAAAAGCACAATGCTTCAGAAATGGAAGCAACGAGGCAATTTTCTCAAAAAAATCTAAGACATGGGTTTTGTTGTTGACGCTAAAATATGTGAACCTAGATGATCAGATTTTGAAAATTCTGCCGTTTACTTTCACATGTGAGAGAAAACCTAAGACAAGAATAAAAGAATTTTAGAGATAGAAAATAAAAGTTATTTTCCTATCTATCAAAAAGTCGCCTATGCTTGAACTAAATTTGATGAAGTCTGCATGCACTCGAAAAATGAAGTTTGAAAAATGTATCTTCTGAACAATTTGGACCTGGCACTGCGAAGAACATTGAAAAATATTGCCCGAAGTACCTTAAGATCTTTGCTTGCTCAAGAAATACACGTTTTCTCTCACCTGTGATGTGAATAATAGACGCCAATATGACTTAAATAAATTAATTCAAGTCTTAAGGCGTCACAATATGCAAGCAATTCCTAAATTTAGGCGCCTCCCTCTAATTGGACCTCTAAAATGCACGCTACCTTCTGATTAGCCCTCAATAACAATTAACTAGATGAGAAATAAGCCCTAAATAGGGTGCCACCTCTTGATTTTTTAGTTAACTGTGCATGCAAAAATAAGTCACCCAATTGCAAGCAAATATTAAGTTCAGTTGAAGTCGACTAATTGAAGATTAAATAATATTTAAGTTCAGTTCACAACCTCCACCTTTCAAGGGTGATTCATGCACTTCAGTTCAAAAGTCAAAGTTTGATTTTCTAGGCGCCACCTTTACAAACTTAGAAATTTGCTTGAAAATTTCATTTGTGAACATCACCGGAGCCCATGTTCGACCACTGATTCTAGTTGACTGATGTGTCCAAAAGACTGGCTGACAGTTTCTTTGAAGAGCAGGATCAAAATTGACAAGAAACTCCTTGAGGCTGCAAACCCTAATTCTGAGATCTGAGGCTTCAAAATTCAGGGCGCCTGTGGCCTCCAGGGGTGCTTTTGGTTTCAGACTTAGTCAATTTTTCAATGCATTTTTATCATTTTGAGGGTGATTTTGACCTTCCTTCATCTTGCGTCTTCCGGCATTTGGTAAAACTTTAGAACTGATTGACAGGCTGACTACGGAGCTAGCTCCATTCTGCACAAGAGCTCTTGGAGAGCACTTTTCCAAAAATCATCATCTGCTAGGTTAAAATCATGGGCGCCCTTGGCCTCCAGGGGCGCTTTTGTTCCCAGACTTAGCCATTTTTCAAACTGGCTAAATCCACACTTAATCCCCGGCTGTAGGCTGCTGAGAAATCCTATGACCCGACTGAGGTATGCAACGGTGTTGGCGTAACAACTAACACCTCTGGAGTAAGAGTTGGTATGGACAACTATGCACACTACGCAATGAGTGCTCTTCAAATTAGGAGGGGAAGCTCCCTCGTTGTGCTTGACAAGAGTACTTGTAAAGGAAAATAAACTAAACTATATCCTGTCTTTTTGTTTTAGCTGTAAGAGGTACAAGGCTTTCTCGAAAACTATATACGTTGCAGCTAAGTATTTTCTGGTTTTGCAGATTACTAACTACAACTAGGCTAATTACTTAAAATCTATCTAGTTTCCTCAAGAAAACAGAGCATGAGGAAATTGAGCAAGGATGACTATCTGACGATAAACAAGTATAGATTCTCAACTTGAAGGCAAGGTGGCACATCTATCAGCTCAATCTAAACAAGTTTATTATTCACAAAACACCATACGATAAACAAGAACAAATTCTCAACTTGAAGGCAAGGTGGCACATCTATTAGCTCAATCTGAACAAGTTTATTGTGTTGGCGTTTAAATTCGCACCTCTGGAATGCATATTTGAAACGGACAGCTATGCACAGATAAACTTCTCTTCAAATTAGGAGGGGAAGCTCCCTCTTGCTAATGGTGTTGAAAGAAAGTAAACTAAGAACTAAGTTGCCTATCTTTTTGATCAGCTTAGAGCACAAGGTTTATTAAACACAAATGCCGCAGCTGAGATTTTCTGATTTAAGAACTTCAACTACGACTAACTTAAACTAAAGACGTTTCTAACTTCTCAAGTAATAAGCAGAGCAAGAGAAACTAGAAATGAACAAGGTTGATTTCTGACAAAATACTTCAATAAACTTTCTCTCAACAAACATCTACACACTTCAATGTAAGTTGAAATCAAGATCATAAAAGCAGAACATAAATAACGAAAATCTGAGATGTTATATCAAGGCAAAGGAGGCTCATGATTTTATTACTCAAACTTTTGGAACAAAACTCACTTCTAACATGCCTGGAACAAGAAATTGCAGCTAAAGAGGCTTGCAATCTTGTTCTTACACAATAGAAACAACAATCACTAACTCCTTGTTGGCTAAAGAGGCTCAACAATTTGCTTATCACAACACAATTTGAACAATACTTGAGTAACAAATAGAAGGCACAATAGGCTTAGCGTTTTGTTATCACTAGCATGGTTAAAGAAAACTAATGAGAAAAGGCTCTTATTTATAGACAAGCAGAGGAGTAGGGAACCCTAAAATCTCCTTGCTTTCACAATCTAGGGCATGCTCAGCAAGCAAACTTTATTACTAAATCTAGAAAGAAGACAACATCTAACACCTAAGAAAGCAGAAAAAGCGGGAAACGCCAACTATTACATTTTATCTTCTCTCTTCTCAAAGAATGGATAAGAATTATTCCAAGAATAGAAAGAAAGCGGGAAAGAAAGCTTCTAGAAGAAAGCTGCTTTAGAGCTCAATCACATCCGCTAGAAAATTAGAAATTGTGTCCCGGTTCGGTGCATCTATGCCCTCAATAGCAAAACACCGCTTTTCTAGAATATCTTCAGCATCTGCAATAGATCTCAGGAAATCTTCGACCTCATTGGCCGCTTTATCAAACTTTGCTGACATCATCGAAATATGACCTATCCTTCTGCCAACTGGATTGCAACTGCGAACAACACTTTGAAATTGATCCTGCACTTCATCAAGCCCGACGTAGGAACCATCTTCAAGAGTGTACTGAGAAGGAATCTCTGTGATGAACTCACTGATGAAAAGAAGAGCTTTAATCACCCTTTGTCTGTAGGCGATAAATTCTTCGGATATCCTCTCAGAAGTTTTAACTTTGAAAACATATGACGCTCTCTCCAAGCAAGGATTTGTCTCTGTGTTCTTTTGAAACTATTGAACCATAAGCCGTGTCTAAATCAGCAATGATGATTTCATGCCTAGGTCTTACTTCAGCCAGTGTTTGTTCAAACCCTTGAATACCTTGACGTAGCTCATGAGCGTTTTCTCTCAACTGGAACATCCGTGCCAAGATCTCCCTTCCTCTGACAATGAAACTCTTGATCCACTCTTGAGTTTCTTTCCTACAAATGACCAGTTGTCTTAACTGCTGATGATCAGCTGGTGTCTCTAAAATTTGGGGCAGCAACTGGGTTACCTGTGAAGAGCCATGGACAAGGTTAGAAATATAAAGCATGAGCTGCTGATTTTCAGCCTTGAGGGCTGCCTTGTCTTCTCCAACCTTGAGCACTCTTTTCTGAAGGTTTTCGGACACAACTCTGAATAGACTCAAGTCCGCATGTCTGGTATTTCTACTAAGATTAGCCTTGATCATGACGAAGTCATCCATATTCACCTCATCCCTGTTCTTGTCTTCTGGGGGCAATGCAGTCTCCACGACTATCTCGTTATCAGGATTCCTATCAAAGTGAACTTGCTTATTTGCTTTCTTTTTAGGAGGTTCTTGATAGATTTTATCGAGATCATCAACACTCACCTGATATGAAGGCCTTCTTCTCACCCTTCCCAAGGAGTTCTCAAGCCAAGACACGGTAGTATCTTTACTAACTTCCTCGGGAGGTGCAACTGCAACTTCCTCATCATCTTCAATATTGAGGTCGATGTGGATCGGTGAAGAACCTATCAAAGGTACAGAAACATGTGTTGAAGGTGGCTCGTCTGCTTCTTTCTGAGGTACGGGCTCGTCAGGAGGAGCTTCTGTTACAACTGTAGGTTGCTCCTGTATGACTATGCCTGAGAAGTCTAACCTTCTTCTTACATTTTTACTTGATCTACTACCTTTGAGGCCTTCTTGAGACTGACTTTTGCCCTTCCCTTTTGACTGTGCTTTGGAGGAAGAGGGAATTGTCCTTGGCGGCTCTGCTATTGGAATGGAGTTTTTCCTCTTAAGGATTAGGAAAACCTTGCTATGTTCAAGGACTTGGCTCGTCCTGTCCTCAACTGAGAGGGATTCTTTATTAGCCCAGTTGACTTGTGAAAGGGGCTGATCTTCTATTCGCTTCTGAGTATACATCGGGAGAAGCACATCCTCATCATCATCTAATAACCCTTCTATGTCTTCATTTAAACAGTCCTGCATCTGGTGGAGAGTGAGCCTGTTGTAACTACGCCTTCCAACCTCAAACTCATCTGTACAATTAGCCCAAAAATCTTAAAGGGTGGAGATATGAGCATAGTTCTTCTCAAGTCGGCCAGCGTAGACACCATGAGGATCAAATGATCGCCTCTCGCTGTAAGACTTGAGGCCGAGTTTATCCAACTCATCTCCCATTGTCTTAGCATCTGCAGCAGTCCTGCATGTATAAATCCCCAACCCTAATGGGAAATGGAGGGAGGGTTTCCTTCTGTTCCTCAAGACTGTGTGGACATCGTGGGCCTGCCTCAAGAACTCCATGAAGACGACTTCATCTGATGGATACCTTGGTAACGTGAGCGGGGCACCTGAATAGCCATAGACCCTGAGATAGGTGAAAGTGGGAAACTGTATGAACCAATCTGCCCACTCCGCCATTGCTGCCCTGGCAACTGAAGATATACAGACGTGTAATTCCTTGTCCAGGTCCCGCACTGTGTACATCAAAAAAGCCTCGTTCACTCTCTTGTAGTGATGCAGTGACTTCGTGAATTCCAACTGGGGATAGTAGTTATATATATGCTTTACACTCAATGATCCCTCGGTGTTCAACCCTCTGAATTGACCTTGAGAGGCCACCAGGTAGACTAGGTAAGACACCATATGAAACTCATGAAATTGGAAGTATTCTGTTATCTGCTGATGTAGGCTGTCACTGACCAAGGTAGGCCAATCATAGAACTTGGTTTTCTTCATGATGTGGGGTATGGCGTAAAACATCCAAGGCTGAAACTTGGTGGCGTCTTTTGAGTCAGTTACCCTGTTGAGCAAGGTGATAATGATAGCAATTTCATCCTTAAACTATCCTCGCCCGACGTTCTTTGGCAGAGTCTTATGCTTTTCTTTCACCCATCTCTGTGCAATCTTCTTACTATATTTATCTTTGTGCATCTCCCATATCCTTTCACATTCACCCTTTGAGATGGTAACGCTTTCATGCCATGGGGGAATGAAAAAACATTTTTCGATCATATTGGGCTTCAAACTGCAAATCAATCTGCCATCCACTGACTGGATCTCCCTTGTAGCCGGGTTGTAATGCTTGATGCAAGCGATTACGAACTCAAGACTCTAAACTGATATAGGAATAGATACTGCTGCGAGGAGTCCAGAGTGTCCCAGGTTTCTGATTGAGGTGTTGCCTGCGCTCTCCAAAGCGTGTAAATCAAACACCGGCTTGATATGATGCAAGTCTGTCTCAGTTGTTTTGATGAAATCATGATAGAGAGCTGATTTAGACTTGAAAGCATTGGGAGTGTACTCCATTTCGGAAAACTTGAAGAACGACTGTAAACTAGCCTAGGTTCAGACAAGTTCTGAGCAACTTCTATTTTTAGAATGCTGATTTTCTTGCTCCAACGGACAAATTTTTGAATTTTTTTCTGAGATATGGGTTTTGCTCAGAATTTTGTTGCAAGACAACCCAGATCGTCCGTTTTTGAAAATTTGAATTTTGCTTGAAAAAGTAGCAAACCCTAATTTCTTCAATTTTCTCGAAAAAAGCTGGCACCTGGGTTTTGTTCATAATATGATTAGAAATGGACCCAGTTGATTAGATTTGCAAAACACTGATGGCTGATTGAAAAAACAGCGAATCCTAGGATTTGAAATTTTCTTGAAAAAAAGCTGTGATATGGCTTTTCTTCAGAAGACTGATTTGAGAAGACCCAGATGGTTGAAAATTGAATGCACTGAGGATTTCACTGACATGTAAATAAAAAGCAGCTGCTGCAACTTGATGAAGTTCTTGAAAATTTCTTCAGAAGGATGAAGTGAAAAGACCCAGATGGCTGAAAATTTGAAAACCTTGGCCTTCTCCTTGAAAAACTTGATCTTCTAGATAAAAAAGCATGAAAAAGCAATGGTTTATGTTGCTGGTCTGAAAAATTTGATGAGAAACCAGCAAGCTGAGCTCTTGAATCTTGAAAAATTTCTTCAAACTTGCTGCTCCAACTTTCTCCTTTGAATGCTACCTGCAAAAATAATGAAAATTACATTGAAGAGAGGTGTTAAATAGACTTAGGGTTTTGATTTAGGTTTGCTTTCTTTTGCTTTTATTTTCAAAACCGTAAAAATCTCTAATCATTGAACTTGGATGCCTTCTTCCTCTTTGCAATTTTGAAAATTTGAAAACTTTGCAAATTTCTCTAAGGCATGAGAGTTGGGCGCCCTTCTTGACTAGGGGCGCCCAATTCAAGTAGTGTTAAATCATTTTTTGATGTTTTCAACTTTTCTCCATTTTGACTTCCTACTTCGCTTTCGATTTTCGGCTTGCAAACTAATTTGATGGGCGCGCTGAAGGATTCATCGCGGAGCTTGACTGATTTTGAGAAGATTGTTCTGGAGGCGTCTCTGGCTAAAATCTTCATTTCGACCTTCGAATTCATGCGAGTCTTTCTCCTCTAGGGGCGCCCATTTTGTCCAGAGTTAGCTATTATTTTGATCTTTAATTCCTTCATTAACTCCTCTTCTACAAATGGTCATGTCGAATCTGGTGATCCGGGCCTCGGATTGACTAACGGGTATGGTCATTGCGAAGCTGAGAAGACATTGTCAAGGGTCTTCTTGGAGCTATTTTGTCAAACAATGAATTCTGGAGCTCCAAAAGCTTGGGCGCCCAAGTTCACCATACTTAGTTTATTTCCATGAATTTTCACCTTGCTTCTGAATTCTGAAACTTCACTCTTATTTCACCCTATGTTCAGCTTCCCGTATCTGGCGAATGCCAACTCCGATTGACGCGCTGAATATCTCGTTGGAGAGCTGGATCAACTGCGAAGAGATCATAATAGAGCCTCATCTATGAATTCATCTGTTTTACCCCTTGAAATCTTGGGCGCCTCTTCTCTCTTGGGGCGCCTAAACCTTCCAGACTTAGCCATTTTTTCATTTGACTTTCTTCAGAGTTTAGAACCTTCATTTGGTATATTCCTCTTTGATCTGAATCTGCTGGAGATTGGACAGTCGGATGCGTTGACGGAGACAGGTGTAGCGAAGCTGGCTATATACCGAAGAGATTAAGCATATTCTCAAACCCTAACTGCTGAGTTAGGTGCTCCAAAAAGTTGGGCGCTCTTCTTCACCAGGGGCGCCGAAAGTTCCCAAACTTGGTCAATTTTTGATAATTTGCATGTTCTTCATTCTGACTTTTGTTTGAAACCTCCCTGTTCAGCCTCAAATTCCGGATGACTGGATAATCTGATGACTGCACTGTTGGATTCATTGTGGAGTTGACAGAGAATTGAGCAACTTTGATTGGAGGTGTAAACCTTAATTTCAACTTTTAGTGCCCTAAAAAGATGGGCGCCTATTCTCAACTGGGGTGCCCAAACTCACCAGTGTTAGAAAATTTTCACAGTCTTCATCCTCTTTCTTCGTTCTTCGTGCTTGTTTACCATCTCGCCTTCTGTTCAATGCTTTGAATGTTGAATCTAACGCCTGGCAGCCGATTGACCTCCATTGATGACCTCGGAGCTCCTGTTATGCTTCTGAAAAAGCAGAATAGACCCACTATGGCAAAACTGATTATTTTGAGATTCTGACTGCACGAGCCTGATATGGACGTATTTTGAGCCAATCAAAATCAGTTTGGACCCTAACGGACCAGCTTTCTATTTTTAGAAAGTTTTGCCAGTATCCGTTTCAAAAGAAACCTAGAAAAAGCCATAAAAAGTTACTATTTTTAGAAAGTTTCTAAAATTAGCAGTTTTCCTAAAAATTAGGGATGAAAAATTGAGATCTGGGTTTTATAGATTAAGCTGCTCTGAGCAGACCCAGATCGTCAGATTTTGAAAATTTTGTGTTTTAACCCCTCATGCAAGACATGCACACCCAAATTTTGAGCTTTTTGAATGATTTAACAAGACTTTTACTCATCTCTTCAAAATGTCCGAGTGTAACAAAAATTTTAATTTTGGGGTACAACATATTGAACACAAAACAAAATTGATCTAACTAAGGAAATAATTCACCATCATAATTGCATGAAACCCAAGTGGCATAACAATTCATCATAACAGTAAATACGCATGAATAGACACAGAACGAGTAATATTGAAGGCAAGGTAGGCATAGCATATATTCCTCTCTCGTGCAAAAGTTATGTACAAATGAGCAAAAGCTCTTATTTATAGACATCAAAAGGTGTCGGGAACCCTAAAATCACCTTGAGTCAACTACAGTCTTGCAATGCATGCAAGATTTATTACTAAACCCTAATAAAGTAAACTAGACAGTTAACTGAAAAGCTACCATCAGTTAACCGAAACATCTAACCTAAATGGACAATGTGCAAGCATGCACGTCCTTATTGAAAGCAAAGTTAACTGGAACACTACCCTCAGTTAACTGGAAACCCTAATCCTAACTCCTGTGAAGATAACTCCAAGGAAGAGATGCATGTATGAAGTCAGCAAGGGAACTCAAGACTGAAAGTCGAGTTAACTGCTGCTCCTGATTCTATCCTCGAAATTAACTGCAGGTTCCAACTGGCAGATCACTCCATGTTATCTCGGTCTAACACCTCGACCAAGAATTCATCAATCACACTGTGTTCTGGAACTTTAACACTGTCCAAAACAACAATCTGTTTCTTCAGTTCTCTGTCACTCTCCTGGATTGTATGCATGCATTCTCTGACATCTTCAGCGACTTTCTTGAAACTAGTTGAAATCACTTAAATATTCTCCAACTTAGCCGCCACAGGATCTCCTTCAAGGTTATCACGAATCAGCTTCTCAAACTTAGCTTGTACTTCATTCAGTGCAATATACGTGCCATCCTCAAGAAGGTAATGACACGGAATCTGAACAACAAAACCACTGACAAGTGCAAGAGCTCTGACAACATTATCTTTCAGTGAAAACAACTTGGTAGAGATCTTTTCACATATCTCCATTTTGAAAAAGTGCTGCTCCTTCCAAGTGAAGACCTTATCTCTATCTTCATCAATCTCCAAGGCATCATATGCAACAGACAACTGAGATACAAGAACTCGATCCTTGCCCAAACTCTCTGCAACCGAAATTTCGAGCAGTTGAATGCCTTGACGAAGTTTATGTGCATCACTCCTCAACTGATACAAATCCATAAGACACCAACCTGTAGTAATTAAGCTTTCAATCCAATTATCCAAAAGTCTGCCATGATTGACTAGTTGATCCAACTTTTGTTGTTCTGTAGGTGTATTTTGTGGAAGCACAGGCGCTCTACTCGAATTTCCGTGGACAAGATCAGAGATATATTGACGAAGTTGACTGTTCTCAGCTTTAAGCAGTGCCTTATCTTCTCCATCCTTTGTGATGCGTTCTTCAAGATTATTGGTGACAATCTTAAGAAGGCTCACGTCTGTCTCTCGAGTGGTCCTGCCAAGATTAGCCTTGGTGAAAGTAAAGTCACCGACTTCGACTTCATCTAGGCTCTTACCCTCTGGAGGAGTAGCTACCTCTATAACAATCTCTGACTCTGGAGTCTTCTTGATATGCACCTGCTTCTTGATTTTCTTGTTCGACCTTCTCTGATAAGGTTCAGCAAACTTAGATAAATCAAGGTTCTATGAAGGTTCTCGGCTTTGTCTCCCCAAACTTCTCTCGAGCCAACAAGACTGAACAATATTATCAATTCGAGGAGAGACTGTCTCTGATGTATCAACCTGTGGTGGTTCGGTTGTCTCTGATCCTACTCGAACTGTTACCTCAGGCTCTGAATCTATATCAATAGGCTGCACATGTGACGAACTAGGAGGTGAAACATGAGGCTCAGCCTGAATGAATGTCTCTACTGGGATCTCAGGTGCATTCTCAACTTGTTTCTGCTTCCTTTTACTAGTAGTCCTCTTTCCTGTGTTTCTGCTGAGTCTAACCCCTTCAGGTGGCATTACAATAGCCTTAACTCGAGGCCTTGACCTCGAAGTAGAAGGTAATGAAGAAAAAATTACTAGCGGCTCTGTAACAGGAACTGATCTTCGCCTTCGTTTGCTCTCCAAGAACTGCTTGCTGGTCTTGATAACTGATCTAGACACCTCTTCAATAGAAGTATTCTCCTTAGCATACCAATCTGGTGAGCGAAATGGCTTCCAAGCAATTTGATCCTTGACATATGAATTGAGAAGAACCTCTCCATCATCATCTGATAGACCATCAACATCCTCTAATAGATAATCAGAGAGCTGAGTGATAGTGAGTCTACAATAGTGACGACGACGAACCTCGAATTCATCTTCACAATTAGCCCAAAAATTTCCAAGTGCTGGCTTATGTGCAATCCCTTGCTCTAACCTGGCTGCATAATGACCCAAAGGATCAGAGGAATGCCTCTCAGTATGAGTTTTAAGTTTGAATCTCTCCATCTCAGTTGACATATGCTTAGCATCTGCTGCAGTTCTGCATGCGAAAATGCCCAATCCAAATGGAAAAGTAGCTGCAGACTTATGACGACTGCGAAGAAAGGAATGGACATGTTGCATCTGTCTGAGAAACTCCATGAAGATGATCTTGTCTGAAGGATACCTCGGTAACATCGAAGGCTCTCCAACATATCCATAAACCCGGATGTATGTGAAAGTAGGGAATTGGATAAACCAATCCGCCCAAGTCTCCATTGCTGATTTTGCTTCGGCAAAAATACGGATGTGTATTTCGTTGTCAAGATCTCTGACTGTCCTCATGGAAAAGTGATCATTCACTGCTCGGAAATCTTGTTCAAATTTAGAAAACTCTAACTAAGAATAGTACTCATGAACACGCTGAACACCAAGAGTCCCCTTAGTTTTAAGGTGTCTATAGCTGCCTTGAAATGCAACTAAGTAGACCAAATAAGACACCATATGAAACTCATGAGACCTGAGAAAATCAGTAATCTGCTGATGTAGGCAATCACTAATCAACATAGCCCAGTCAAAATGTTCTGTGCCATCAAGAATTCTGGAAATGATGTAAAACATCCAAGGTTAGAAAATGCTAGCATCTTCTTGACCTGTAACTCGATTGAGCAAAGTTATCAAAACAACAACCTCGTCCTTGAATTCACCACGACCAACCTTTTTAGGCATGTTATTCTTTTGAACTTTCAACCATCTCTGAGCCACCTGTTGCACCTTCAAATCGCTGTTTGCTCAAGAAGAATGCATTTCTCTAAGCTTGGGATGAAGAATAATGGACACCATGTTTGAATAAATAGACTTTCATCACTAAAATTTGTAACAAATGTATGTAAATTTAAAAAGAGTGCTTGAATTGTGATTGGACCTCAAAAATCCACGCCTAGCCAATGATTGGCTCTCAATTCAGTTAACTGAAGACTGAAATGCCCTAAATAAAGTGCCATGCTTTAAGACTAAAAGTCGCCATGTTAAGACTTCAGTTTGCAAAATCCATTTAAAGCATCATGCAAATGAAACCTCAGTTGACAAATCCATTTTAAGGTCGCCATATTTGAGAACTCAAAATCCATGCTTTAAATCTTTAGTTAGAAATCCTAACTAAAGCGTCCACTTTAGAAACTAAAGTTAAAATCCATAATGAAGCGCCAACTTCACAAAAACTTCTCAAAACTCAAATATGCGCCATGCATTTAAACCCAAGTTGACTTTTGACATGCAGTTCAGTTAAGTAGACATGCAAAACAGTAACTCAACATGCAAAGTCAGTTAACTGAACATGCAAATTAGTTAACTCAACATGCAGAACTGACAAAACACTCAACATGCCAAAATGTTAACTGGAGATGACAACCCAGAAATCGTTCTCTTCAACTGAAAGTCAAAATTCAAATATTTAACAATATTCAAAATTCCTCTTTTAGGCGCTCACGGATTCGTTGCGAAGCCTGATCAAGTCTGAGACATTATTAACCCGTTGACGGATTCGTTGCGAAGCTTGATCAAGTCTGAGACAAACATCTTAGGTATCATTTGGTCAAAAACCTTCATCTGGTACTTCAAAAAGATGGGCGCTCCTGGCTAAGAGGCCCATTTTTCTACCCAATGTTAAGTCATTTTTTCGTATCCCTCATTTCACATTCAATCTCCCGTATCAGGTGCTAGAGAGGTCTTCCAGATTGGTTGGTAGGCTCATTGCGAAGTTGACAATATTCCAGAGAAGTCTTCTTGGAAGTGACAAATCTCAGAAAGTTGATTTGGGCCTCTTAAATTGTAATGACCCCTTTCTAGAGGAGGCACTTAAACCCGAATCTGACACTCAAAGTGTTTCTGAAAAAGACATTAGAAGCGTTAAAGATCAATAAGTTTCAGTGATAATATCTAATAAGATCAAAGATGATACAAACATTTCATTTTGTCAAAGATTTACTCATTTCTCCCTTATCACTCCTATGAATGATTCTTTCTATATTATATTTCATAAGCACATTGAGGTAGATATTAAATGTCTATCAAGATCCCAAGGATGGTATTCTATCGTACCATTTATCAGCCTATTGAATGAATTGAGTCATCATTACTTATATGACTCAATAATTGCTGCAAGCATCATTATTGGATATTTGTAAGCAGTATATATATATAAACCTATCAATTACCGAAATATAATTATCACATATGAATTATATGTCCAAAGAACATATTACATTTAATAGATTTATATTTATTCTATATATATATTAAACATATATCTCTTACACCAACACACACACACACACACACACACACACACACATATATAAATTTTAAGAGATTTACATTTATCTTATATATCTCTTATATATAAAACTAAATTCTTAATCTGATCATTTAAATACAGGAATACTTACCTCTTACCTGATTCCTTAATTTATCTATCAGTTAATTATTTGAATCTCATAAAATACTTACAGTCTCCCTTGGTTCGATCTGCAGCACACATTATCCAGCCACCGATCTTTTATCTATCTTCAGCCAGATTCATATATGAAGCTTGTTCTTTTTATTTATATCTCCATCTGTTTGTATATTTTATTTATTTTCTTTGTCCTCTTCCCATCATTCCCATATATCTATATATATATATATATCTATTGCTTGCTGCCCTGCGTTAGATTAAAGAGAATATTTCTGACCCTATCTCCTTTTTTTCCTCTAACATTGAATTCATCCTTCCTTAAATAACTGAAGTGTTTTGTGGAGACGTGCTCCTCCACCAAGTGCTGTTTTGGACAGACTGATGCTTTCATGGATGCATCTCTTTACCTTTTTGGTAATCGCATCCCTAAACTTTAGTTATTTCTTTCGATAGTCTACTAAAATCTTTATTTATGTTTTGTTATTTTATTTTATTTTTTTGTAATTACATATTATAATGATTATGATTAAAATGATATTAATATTCATTTTGTATTAACAATTTTATACTTGTAATTTATTTCATTTGTAATTGGTGTATTATATTTTGAATTTATATTATGTGCTTCTTATCCTAGAATGATACTTATAAATTGGTTTTATTGTTTATATATATTTTAATATTTATTATATTATTCAAATTGTCAATATTTATTTTTAATGTTTATAATGATATATATAAATATTATAATTATAATATTATCTTTGTTTATTATAATTATAATATTTAAATTTAGATTGCCTATATTTATATTTCGATTTGTATTTTGATATTATTTTGGTGTTACCATTTCGGGGGCATGACAGAAATCTAGGGCGCCCTTGGCCAGCAGGGCTCTTTTGCTCCAAAAAAATTTCGATGATTTTCACCTCGGCGAAAAATCCCCTCTAAGACGAAGCATCATTTTGAACTTATCTCGCCATAAATTCTTCATTTGAGCATTTTAGGTTTATATTTCAACAACTGGTCTTTGGCCATCTGCCATTGAGGACCTAAGAGGTCCTAACTTTTCACCTGAAAAAGCGAAAACTACCCACTAGACAAATTGACTTTTAATTAAATCTGACTTCACCAATGTGATCATGAAGTGAAATAAGCCAATCAAAACAATTTTCAGTCAATTCTGACAAGTTTCAATTTTTAGGGCTTTTGACCTAAAAACAGGGGTCCAGAAGCCCTAATTATCAAAATTTTCCAGTATCTTGCTGACATCAAATTGACTAAAAGCCCATACTTGATTTTCCCAAAAACTATGTTTTGACATCATTTTTACAAGGTTTAGACTATTTTAAGCAAAATGCCTTAATGAAGCAAAAAATTTGGTTTGGGTACAACACACCGGAAATAAAACATAACACATCTCTGAGTGCTGGTCAAAACCAAGTGCATACTTGTGAAATTGGCGTCCCCTCTAGTGAACCTCTGAAACCAATCCATGAAAGCTTCAACAATACTGTAGCATGAAACATAAGATGACTTCAAATACAACTCCCAAAATTGACTAGCATCACTCAACCCAAGGAATGGATTGACAAGAGTGCAAACACCATGTTCTGATCCATCTTCCCAAGTGGAGTCTTCATCCTCTACCCCACCTATGCTTTCAGTATCAAGCAGCCCCAGAAGATTTCTAATCACAAAATGTAGCTCATCCTCACGGTTTGATACCACATCATTCGTGCACTGGAAACCATACTCAATCTCATTTACAACTTTATCATCCATCACAAAGAGAGGGGTATCATAACTTTCCTCAATACCCACTTCAAAGAGAGGATTGTCAGAAACTTGGAAGTCATCCCTTTCATCTTGCTGAGCCAAATCTGCACATGCAACTTCTGATTTTCATGTGACGCTTTCTAGATCAAACTCCTCTTGAAGACTATCAAGCTCTCCAATCATTTGCTTGATTTCTTCAGCTCTTTGTGCACTCTCTTGCTCCTTGAAAAGTTTGAAGTCAACAAACTGGTCTTCTACCTCCGTTAGAGCCGACTGAGTATCTTTTAACACGTCCTTTGTTGATTTAAGCTCCAGAGTGAGCTCATCAACCTTTCTCTCCTTTTCTTGGAAAACACAAATGGTCTTCTTTGCAATTTCAATGGCATAATCTCGATCTTCAATCAAGTGCATGTACTTTGACTTCAATGTCTCCAAGGAATCTTTGATAAGTTGCAAATTGGGAAAAGCAACTTCATCCTTAACTCCTCTTCGTCTCTCTTCAAGCTGAGCCTTTCAGTAAATCTCTTCAACCAAGCTATGTGTGCAATCAAATCTAGATAGAGCTAGCACTTCATCTTCAAAGGACACCTTGAATTGGCCTTCCCACTCATAAGAGTGCAAAGGTGGTGAATTGCTGATAGGCTGCAAGAAAAAATCAGAACCTTGTTTCTTGTCTTTGCTGCCCTCATAGCTGGTCCAACATTTTTGTCTTTTGCCACCAACTAGTTGAGAATGCTCAATATTATGAGGATCATACTTTACAATTTCTTCGACCCTTTGCTTGCAATCAGCTTCTTGAATGGGTAAATCAAATTTGTGTTTGAGAACTTCTATAAACCTTTCATCCTCAAGAGCCATATGATCTTCTAGCTCTTCTTCCACCTCATTGTCTCCTTGATCAAAGGTTATGGCAGCCCCCAACTCGATCAGTGAGTCATCATTGAATGCTGTTCTGAAAGTTTCGGTAGCAACATACTCCTCCTTAGTGGTTGCGACCAACTCAAAGGGATCATCATGGAGCTTTGCCAAGCAAGCTTCTTCATCAAAAACAACTTCTCCAATGGCCACCTCATAGCTTGCATTGCAATCTGATTTTTGATCTTCATCAGGATCAAAGGGAAATTCATCCCACACAGGTTCTCTATCATACCTTGGTGCCATCACACCGAGGTCCCAAATGCTAAAGGGTTGATTGTAATGATCAACAGGAAAATGCTCATCGTGCTCCTCTTGAAGTGTTGACTCTTTGAATGAGTCACTCCCCATTTCACTTAAACTGATATCTTCAAAAACATTTCTTTCCAATAGTTCGGTTTGCTGATCAAACCCAAGACCACCCGTGTCACCACCATGATGAAGTGAAGAATCTTCAATGCTAGCTGTTTTGAAAATTTCATCATTTTTATCTTCAATGAACCCATCATGAATAAGTATGTTACTGATTTCTTCATTAGCAGCCCAATGCATACCAAAAAGGTCTTCTTGGCTACTTGTCATAAATTTGTCTTGTGAAAACTCTTGAGAAGTTGGGACAGCAGCAAGAGGGGAATTATCCTTCACCAAATCTTCAACAAGAGGAGGTATAAACACATCAGAATCATCATCAGCGACATCACTAGTATTTCCTTCATCTTGCTCTAATTTCTTCAAAAGTGGCTTCAATTTCTCCTCACATTGATTAAACAATTCCTTGATCAGCATAGCAGCAATAGGAGAATCCTTTTCTTCACGTTCATATGCGTCCAAGAGGAGAGATTGGACATTTGGTGGGATTTCATTAGCCTCTTTAATAATGAGAACAAGAATTTTCTTTACAACTGCAATAACACTCTTCTTGTTCGCACCAAATGGATATGAAGAGGTAGTGAAACAAGTGATAAATTTGATCTTGCATTTCCAAGTCTAATAGTAAGTTACTTGTCCTGAGATTTGAAAATGTCTTTTAGATAGAAACTTTTCTGGGAAATTGATTGCTACCGGTTTCATCAAGATCTTGGAAACTTTCTACTTCATAGTTTCATCATCATAAGGCATCAAAGGTGCTAGAATCTTCATAACTTCACTAAAGCATGAAGTAACCAACAAACTGATCTATTCATCAGGATGCCCTATCCAATAAGGATGAATCAAAAAAGTTATTGCAAGAGATAATGCCTTATTCAACAATTTAGTAGGTGATTGTTGGACTTGACTCAAACAATGTTCCAACTCTGATAATAGACTCACTTCTTCACCTCTTGTCTGACATTCTTCATTGAGCCTTGTACCGGCAATGGAAAGTGACCTTGCCAAACTTCTTTCTTCTTCAGAAGCCATAATCAAATCTGACTTGTCATGGTTTCTGAACAAAAAATGCAACATCTTCGGAACTTCTGAAAGCTGATACTGGACTTAGTTCCGACTTCAACAATTTCACCCGTCAACATTAGCAAAACCAAAATCAGCACTGAAACATAACCCTACACTAAGAATGTACACCAAGATCCCAATGACGGGTGAGGTGTGAGCGTATGGCACCGGGGATCGTTAGTTGATAATCTGGAAATGCTGGAAATTACAATGCAACTCGACCACTTATTTAGCGGGAGTGATTTGACGGCTCACCCGATCAGCATGATGAATAATGCAAGTACATGAAAAGTAAAGTAAGGGCGGCTTGTTGACCTAGTACAAAATGTAAAGACGACAAGGCCTGTCTCTTCCACCATTGGTGGGAATGAAAAAGCTTATACAAGAAAGTAAATAGGGAGGCGTTGCCTACCCTCTCCCACTAATAGTAATACAATAGTAATTGCAGAAAAGTAAAGAAGCTGATTAGTACTACTGATTCAACATTACAATAGGAGATATAATCTGCAAATACAATGAGATATAGATATCTGAAGTACTCCAAAATGTCAAGAAATGAACTCCAAACAAGTACAAGCTAACCAACATAAGAAATATAGCCAAAATGACTGAAATATCAGGTCTGATATAAAATTGCAGCAAAGTGAAAACTCAAGCCAGCAAGTCAGAGACAAACCAAAATGCTCATAACTTGATGAAGACTCCTCCGAATGATATGAAATCAAGTGCAAACAGCTCCAAGGGGATGGGCGACCAAGCTCAAGCCACCAAACACCTGCAAATTGCCCAAAATGATTTATCACGCTTCCCAATGCACCAAATGAGAAAGTATAACCCTCTAGAGAAGGTCAACCAGCAAGATAAAATCCAAATCACCTCAGAAAAATCTGAAAACTTGTAAGGAGTGGTACCTAGGGAAGAGAAGAAGATATAGCAACTGCCCAGAAGCAAATAAAAATTGTACAATGACTTATGATCGAAAATCTTCTTCAACAAAACACAAACCAACAACCTAAAAATCATAAATCACTTCAAAAACTAATAACAATGGTGCTCAATCTGCACTCCTGAGTGAAGCACAGTCTTTGGTATATCCAACTAGGTACTATCTCTCAAGCACGAAGACTAGAAGAAGGAACTAGGAGGCATGCATTCCTCAAAGCAAGCTCTGAAAATATTTCAGCAGCATAATAGTAGAATAAGCAGCAATGGATACCAACAAAGAAGCCCAGTACTCTTATTTATAACTTTTCCACAACTTCAAACTGCTTTTCCCTCCAATTAGGGCGCCCAAACTCAAATTCACATTCACCAGTAAATTTGCATTTGATTTGCATCTTGGCTCTATGACTTGGGCGTCTAAAGCATAAGAGGAAATATAACTTAATAAAATGCAAATATTCATAAGTATAGGCATTCCAAGTCACTTAAGTGAAATACTTTAGAATATGCAAATATTTCTCCAAATATGGCATCCAAAATTGCTTAAGTGAGAAACTTTATAAAAATTGCTTTTTTTAATAAAACCAACTTATCTCTCCATTTAGGCATCCAAGGCTAAGGTGAAAATATATTTAATATGACTTAAATAATTCTCCAAAGTCGTCCCCAAGCCTTAGCAAAATTATTTCACTTAAAATGTTATTTTCATCAAATATCAAACTTGCCAAAATAATTACCCAAAATGCTGGAGACCAAGCTGAATAAACTGACCTGCTAGAAATAGCCACTGCACTGAACTGCTGCTAAAAATAGCAGTGCCAAAAATAGCACTTACTAAAAATAACATACTGCTAAAAATAGTAAGTTGTTCGAAACTCATTTTGAGCACAAACTGGGCAACCGTAGTAACTTACTAAAAATAATAAGTCCGGAAAAGTTACCTATTTTAGTTGCATGTCACACCACTGCGAAGCTCTTTGAAAACTCAGAAGGAATCCAGAATCCAAACTGCAAAACACCAACATGCAAGCCTCCAAAACTGCCAAGGAATCCGCTAGAAATGCATGTCATTATCTGGTCATGCATGTTACCTCATCCTGAAACTCTCCCATAACCTAGAAAGCTCCACCAGACATGCATCAGAAGCTCTCGCATGCAAGCATTCAAAACCTCCGATAAATGTGGAAACCCTAATTTCCATTTCTACTTAGCCTACGAGTATTCAGAAATAGGCTAAATCCAAATGAAGAGCATGGGGCTAAATTGGGGACATTACAGTTTGTCACACATAGATTGAAAATACTTACGATTTTTACAAAATATTTACTTTTTCATTTTCCTGCCAATGGGGACACCTGGAAGTCCTAGGAAGGGTTGGGAGTCTCTTGGGAGTCCCTTGGATGTCTCAAGGACATCTTGGAGTACCCAAGTTGTCCCCAATGAGAGAGATGTCCTAGAAATGTCCTTGGGTCTTAAATGGTGGTTGTGGGACGGTGGGGGATGTCCCCTCCAAGTCCCCGTCCCGGAAATGTGGGGATTTTGGGGGGGATGTGTCCCCATTGAAAGCTAAGAACAATGCACATTTATTTAAACATTGGAGTTCAAGAATATTGAATATTAGCATGATTGGATTAGATGCATTATTAACTGCAGGATTTATTTGTAAACTAGTAACTGACATAACTGAGTGTAGATAAACATAGAACTGGGATCTATACTGGAATGATATTCTAATAGTTTACTTCAAGTCTCAGTTAAGATATACAGTTTCTATGTTAGTGTGTCATGCATTTATAGGTTTCTGTTTTTTTTTTACAATAGATATTATATTAGTTCAATGATTAATTGTTAAGCTATGTATGTAAAGTGATATATCTGATTTTGAAGAAAATTTCAAAATCATTATTGTTATAAGGAACACGGAGAGGTAACTTATTCTATTTTTCTTTCACGCCACTGGTTGTTGCAGAGAGGAAACGATGTGGCACATTCTCCTGTTGCATATGCATATTTAATTGTGGAACTTGATTCGACAACACTATTCATTGATCCATTGAAGATCACTCCTGAAGTAATGGTTCATCTCAAAAACTCCAATGTGGCAGTAAAGCCTTATGGAAGTCTTCTTTTAGAAGTAGAAAGGTACTGTTGCTAGATTTTTTGATTTTTATCTTTATGCAATTAAAAATAAACTGAGCCAATTATTGCTGTCAAGAGTTGAATCTGTTGCTATATTTCAACAAATCACTTCTCTGTTCGTAGTTCCATGAGAGTATTATTTTTTGATGAAGCATTTAGAGTTTTTGCCAAGTCTGATTTCAGAATTATCTGCACCATTACAGATTTAAAATGATAAGATTGGGTACAGGTACCCATCCTAGCTTTTCTTATTGGAATAACCAGAAATATAAATGAAAAAGTGAAAAGAGTAAATAACAGCAGACCTCATTGCCTGACAAGGCAGGTTGTAAGTCTATGTTAAAGCTGCTTACTTTAGCTGATCACCAAGGTTGTCAGTCATTCACATTCCAATCTTCCAAAGGCAAGTACATTAACAGCTAGAAGACAAGTAGATATACATAACAAGCCGTGGATGATAGTTTTTTAGTCATGGCTGGTTCCAAAGTAAAAGCCCTTTTTGTTTTAGGGAAATATTTCTGTATAATGGTTGCTTGCCTCTCTTGCTTGGTCCAGGAGTGCAATTTGCATCCATAATGGTCTTGCAGCCTTCTTTCAGCTGATTAGTTGAGGTGAAGGATGTTATGGAAAGTCAGCTTGATTTCTTGCTGCTTGAGAGTGGCATGGACCATCTAAAATGACAACTGGACTTAGTGGTGGTGCTTGCAGCATTGGAGCAGTGAACATACATACAATGAGGCAGGGAAGAAGTTTCTTATTATGTGCTGAAACACAGAAAGCACCTTTCTTTGATGTCCCATTGCCACTTTCAGATGGGCAATGCTAGCATTACAAAGAAGTGTGGTGAAAGGATTACAGACATTGGCTCCCCATAGAGACAACTCGACAATACAAAGTTTATATCACAATAATGAGGAGATGTGGTGATTACTGGTAGTGCTCAAGTTCTTGGCATTGATGGAGCACATGTTGTTAGAAGTTGAGGAACTGATTGGTCCTTGCTCGATGAATTGGGAATGAAAATGCAAACAAACACTTGAGGCAGGGCAGAGGGGGCCAAACATGCAAGAGATCTTTTTTCCTTTTGAAGGTCGCATAGTTGTAGAACTAGAATTGATGATGATGTAGATAGGAGGAAGATGCAAGGCTGATTTTTCACAGCTTGTTTAGTGCAAGTTCCACCTGTATATCATATCTAATTGAGGAAGCACTGGATGATACGTGGTCAAAGTTCCATTAATTGAGTACACAAGGTCTATCCATCCATCTTTAGGTCATCAATCTATCTCCGTAAATGCTCTCATCCTCCTTAATTGGGTGGGCAAGTGACAAAATTGTGAAAAAATCCTTGATGTGCTAAATCTTGTCTTTGCCTGTATAATTGTGGAACCTGTTGTACCCCAAATTAAAATTTTTTGCTACACTTAGACATTTTGAAGAAATAATTAAAAATCTTGTCAAAATTGTCAAAAAAGGTCAAAATTTGGGTTTGCATGTCTTGCATGAGGGGTAAAAATATGAAAATTCCAAAATTTGACGATTTGGGTTTGCTCAGAGCGACCTAATCTACAAAAAAGAACTCAGTTTTTCATCCCTACTTTTTAGGAGAATTGCTATTTTTAGAAATTTCCTAAAAATAGTAACTTTTTTGGGTTTTTGTGGGTTTCTTTGAAAACGGATATTGGCAAAAATTTCTAAAAATGGAAAGTTGGTCCGTTAGGGTTCAAACTGATTTTGATTGGCTCAAAATACTTCCATATCAAGCTGGTGCAGTCAGAATCTCAAAAAGATTAGTTTTGCCCTAGTGGGTCTATTCTGTTTTTTCAGAAGCACTTCAGGAGCTCTGAAGTCATCAATGGAGGTCAGTCAGCTGCCAGGCATCAGATCCAACACTCGCGCTAAACAGAAGTTGAGTTGATGAGTATGCACAAAGAACGAAAAAGCAGGTGAAAATATCAAAAATTTGACCAAGTCTGGGAACTTTGGGCGCCCAGCTTTTTCGAAGGGCAAATCCAGCTGTTAGGGTTTGTGGGTGAGCTCAATCTCTTTTGAATCCAATCAGCTTCGCAACGGGTGTCTTTGTTCGAGCATCAGACTGGTCAATCTCCGACAAATCCAGATCAAAGTTGAAGGTACAAAATGAAGATTCAAGTCTGAAGATGAAATCAAGCAGAAAATATTCTAAGTTTGGAGCAAATGGGCGCCCCTGAAAGAGAAAGGCGCCCAAGATTTTGAGGGCTTAAACAAATGAATTTGCTAGTGAAGCCTCCAACGTGACTTCGCCAGATTTGATCAGGCTTTCCAACAAGATCTCCAGCACGTCAAACGGAGTTGGCAATCGCTAGATGCAGCAAGCAGAACAGAGGTCTCGACAAGAGCCAAAGCCAAGAGCAAGAAGAAAACACAGTAAAATTGACTAACTCTGGTCAAGTTGGGCGCCCCAGCTTGCCAGGGGCGCCCAAGCTTTTGGTGCCTTAAATTCAACTTTCTGACAGAATGATCTCCAGAAGACCCCTATTGGAATCTTCTCAGCTTCGCAACGAGCCCAGCCATCAGTTAATCCGACGCCTGGATCTCCATATTTGACAGGATCATCTATAGAAGAGGAGTTAATGAAGAAACAAAGAAAATTTTCTAAGTATGGTCAAGTTGGGCGCCCCTGGAGAAGAAGGGCGCCCAAGGTTTTGGAGCTCTAGATGGTAAAATTTGCAGATACAGCATCTAAGATCACCTCGTCGGTTTCAGTCAAGCTATCCAATGAAGCTATTAGCCAGTTAGTCGGATCAGCATAGCCCCCAGCCTCAAGAATTCATCAGAAGATCAGAAGGTAAAGGAAGAAACTGAAAAACTCCAAAAAATGGCTAAGTCTGGAGGAAGTTGGCGCCTCTAGCCAAGAAGGGCGCCCAAGTTTGCTTGCCTTAGCCAAATTTTTAAGATTTTCAAAGTTGCATGAGGAAAGATGAATGTCAAATTCATTTAATAAGCTGATTTTAGGGTTTTGAGGATTAAAGCAAAAGAAAGCAAACCTATTTCAAACCCTAAGTCTATTTAAGACATCTCTTTCATTCAAAACTCATCATTATTGTAGGTGGCGTCCCAAGGAGAAGAGTGGAGCAGCAACTTTGAAGTTCTTATTTTCAACATTCAAAGCTTCAACTTGCTGATTTTCAGAAATTCTTCATCAAATTTTCAGACCAACAATATAAACCCTTGCTTTTTCACTGCTTTTTTTCATCCAGAAGATCAAATTTTTCAAGGAGAAGATCAAAGACGTCAAATTTCAGCCTTCTGGGTCTACTCAACTCATTCTTCTGAAGAATTTTTCAAGAAATTCATCAAGTTGCAACAGCTGCTTTTTATTTGCATGTTAGTGAAATCCTCAGTATATTCAAATCTTGATCATCTGGGTCCTCTCAAATCAGTTTTCTTAAAAAAAACCCATATCACAACTTTTTTCAAGCAAATTTCAAATATTAGGGTTTGCTGCTTTTTTGATCAGTCCTCAGTGTTTTTCAAATCTAATCAACTGGGTCCATTTCTAATTGTATTATGAACAAAACCCAGGTGCCAACTTTTTTCGTGAAAAATTGAAGAAATTAGGGTTTGCTGCTTTTTCAGTCTAAATTCAAAATTTTCAAAAACGGACGATTTGGGTTGTCTTGCAACGAAATTCTAAGCAAAACCCATATCTCAGAAATTTTTTCAAAAATATGTCCGTTGGAGGAAGAAAAATTAATGTTCTAAAAATAGTAAGTTGTTCAAAACTTGTCTGAACCTAGGCGAGTTTACAGTCATTCTTCAAGGTTTTCGAAATGGAATACACTCCCAATGATTTCAAGACCAAATCAGCTCTCTACCATGATTTCATGAAAACAGCTGAGACGGACTTGCATCACATCAAGCCGTTGTTTGATCTACATGCTTTGGAGAGCGCATGCAACACTACCATCAGAAACTGGGGACACTCTGGACTCCTCGCAACATCATCTATGCCTATTTCAGTTCAAAGTCTCGAGTTTGTAATCGCTTGCATCAAGCATTACAATCCGGCTACAAGGGAGATTCAATCAGTTGATGGCAGATTGATATGCAGTTTGAAATCTGATATGATCGAGAAATGTTTCTCCATTCCCCCTTGGCCTGAAAGTGTCACTATCTCAAAGGGCGAATGTGAGAGGATGTGGGAAATGCACAAGGACAAGTATAGCAAGAAGATTGCTCAAAGGTGGATGAAGGAGAAGCATAAGACTTTGCCTAAGAACATCGAGCGAGGTGAGTTCAAAGATGAGATTGCTATCATAATCACCTTGCTCAACAGGGTAACTGGATCAGAAGATGCTACCAAGTTTCAGCCTTGGATGTTCTACGCTATACCCCATATCATGAAGAAGATTGAGTTCTATGATTGGCCCACCTTGATCAGTGATAGCCTCCATCAACAGATAACAGAGTATTTCTAGATTCATGAGTTCCATATGGTTTCTTACCTAGTCTACCTAGTGGCCTATCAAGGTCAATTCAGAGGGTTGAACACCGAGGGGTCTTTGAGCGTATAGCATATTTACAACTACTACCCTCAGTTGGAATTCGCGAAGTCACTACATCACTACAAGAGGGTGAATGAGGCTTTCCTGATGTACACAGTGCGGGACCTGGACAATGAATTGCACGTCCGTATCTCTTCAACTGCCAGGGCAGCGATGGCGGAGTGGGCAGATTGGTTCATACAATTTCCTACTTTCACCTACCTCAGAGTCTATGGCTATTCTGGTGCTCCACTCATGCTACCAAGGTACCCATCAGATGAAGTTGTCTTCATGGAGTTCTTAAGGTAGGCACATGATGTCCACATGTTCTTGAGGAATAGAAAGATACCCGCCATCAATTTTCCATTGGGACTGGGAATCTATACATGCAGAACAACAGCAGATGCTAAAACCATGGGAGATGAGTTAGACAAACTTGGTCTCAAGCCTTATAGTGAGAGACGATTGTATGATCCTCATGGCGTCTACCCTGCTTGACTTGAGAGAAACTATGCTCACATATCCGCCCTTGAAGATTTTTGGGGCAATTGTACAGATGAGTTCGAGGTGCGGAGGCGTAGTTACAGTAGGCTCACTCTTCACCAGATGAAAGACTGCCTATCAGAGGATATCGAAGGATTGTCAGATGATGATGAGGATGTGTTACTCCTAATGTATGCCCAGAAGAGAATTGAAGATCAACCCCTTCCTCAAGTCAATTGGGCTAATAAGGAATCCCTCTCAATCGAAGAAAGGACGAGGCAAGTCCTCGAACATAGCAAGGTCTTCCTAGTTCTCAAAAGGAAGAAGTCCATACCAGCAGCAGAGCCGCCAAGGGTACAGTCATCACTTCCCTCCTCTTCTAGAGCAGAATCAAAAGGGAAAGGCGTAAGTCAGTCTCAAGATGGTGTGAAGGGCAGCAGGTCAACCAAAAATGTAAGAAGGAGGCTCGACTTCTCAGGTATAGTCATACAGGAGCCATCAACGGTTGAAGCAGAAGCTTCTCCAGAAGAACCTATACCTCAGGAGGAGATAGAAGAAGCGCCCTTAGCACATGATTCTATACCACTGACAGGGTCTTCACCAATCCATATTGACCTAGATATTGAAGATGATGAAGAAGTTGCAATTGTACCTCCCAAGGAAGTTAGTAAAGACGCTACCGTGTCTTGGCTTGAGAGCTCCTTGGGAAGGGAAAGAAGGAGACTTTCATATTAGGTGAATTTTGATGACCTTAACATCTATCAGGAGCCGCCTAAGAAGAAAGCGAAGAAGCAAGTTCATTATGAGAGGAATCCTGATGGTGAGGTGATCATGGAGACTGCCTTACCTCCTGAACATAAGAACAAAGATGAAGTGGATATGGAGGACTTCGTGATGGTTAAGGCTAACCTTGGTAAAAACACCAGACATGCAGATATTAGTCTATTCAGAGTAGTGTCTGAAAGCCTTCAGGAAAGAGTGCTCAAGGATGGGGAAGACAAAGTAGTCCTTAAGGCTGAAATACAACAGCTTAGGCTTTATATTTCTAACCTTGTTCATGGCTCTTCGCAGGCTACTCAGTTGCTGCCCTAGGTTTTAGATACACCAGCTGATCATCATCAGTTGAGGCAGTTGGTCATTTGTGGGAAGGAGACTCAAGAGTGGATCGAGAGTTTCATCATCAGAGGAAAGGAGATTTTAGCCCAAATGTTTTAGTTGAGAGACAACGCTCATGCGCTGCGTCAAGGTATCCAAGGGTTTGAGCAATCAGTGGCTGAAGTAAAACCAAGGCACGAAATCATAATTGCTGATTTGGATACAACCTATAGTTCAACGGCTTCAAAAGAGCACAAGAGGCAGATCCTTGCTTGGAGAGAGCGTCATGTCTTCAAGGTCAAAACCTACGAGAGGATATCCGAGGAGTTTATTGCCTACAGACAAAGGGTGATCGGGGCTCTTCTTTTCATCAGTGAATTTGTCACAGAGATTCCTTCTCGTTACAGTCTCGAAGATGGTTCCTACGTCGGGTTAGATGAAGTGCAAACTCAATTTCAGAGTGTTGTTGGCAGCAGTGATAGCAGCAATACAGTTGGTGGCAGAATGAATCAGCTTGCCATGATGTCAGCAAGATTTGAAAAAGCGGCCAATGAGGTCGAAGATGTCCTGAGATCAATTGCAAATGGAGAAGATATCTTGGAAAAACACAACTTTGCTATTGATGGAATAGATGCACCGGATCGGGACACAGTTTCCTGCTTTTTAGCGGATGTGATTGAAATTTGAAATGGCTTTCATCTAGAAGCTTTATTTCCGCTTTCTTTCTATTCTTGGAGCAATTCTTATCCATTCTTCGAAGAAGAGAAAGAACATAAATTGTAATAGCTGGTACTCCCTGCTTTTTTTGCTTTCTTAGGTGTTAGTTGTTATCTTCTTCTAGATTTAGAAATAAAGCTTGCTTGCTGAGCAAGCCCTAGATTGTAAAACCAAGGAGATTTTAGGGTTCCCTACTCCTCTGCTTGCCTAAAAATAAGAGCCTTTGCTCATTAGTTTTCTTTAACCATGCTAGTGATAACAAAATGCTGAGCCTAAGTGCCTTCTATTTGTTATTCAGTGTTGTTCAATTGTTTTATGATAGCGAATTGTTGAGTCTTTTTTAGCCAACAAGTAGTTATTGTAATTGCTGTTCCTATTGTGTAAGAACAAGTTTTGCAAGCCTCTTTAGCTGCAAGCTCTTTTTCCAGGCATGTGTTTAGTAATTTTTTGTTCCAGAAGTTTGAGAAATAAAATCATGAGCCTCCTTTGCCTTGGTATAACGTCTCAGATTTCCGTTTATTGTGTTATGCTTTTGTGAGCTTAATTTCAGCCTACATTGAAGTGTGTAGATGTATGTTGAGAAAGAGTTCTCTTAAGCCTTTGTCAGAGAATCAACTTTGTTCATTTCTAATTCTCTTGCTCTGCGTATTATTTGAGATATTAGAAACGTCTTTAGTTTAAGTTAGTCGTAGTTGGAATTCTTAAATCAAAAAATCTTAGCTGCGGCGTTTGTGTTTTATAAACCTTGTGCTCTAGCTGAAACAAAAAGATAGGCGAATTAGATTTAATTTACTTTCTTTTACCCCATCAGCAAGAGGGAGCTTCCCCTCCAAATTTGAAGAGCAGTTTTACTGTGCATAACTGTCCGTTTCAAATCCGCTTTCGAGAGGTGCGAATTTAAACGCCAACAGAACCCCATTGAGAACTTGTATGACTCTCAAATGATGCCAACATATACAAATGTTTTAAGCAAGATTCCCCCAAGCTTCATATTTTAGGTTGTGGAGGTCAAGGAGAGAGGATCCATCTCTATTGTTCTGTTTCAAGCCCTTTTAGGGCTATGACCACTGTGAAATGAAGTGAAGCCATAGAGAGGGAAGTGAAGCTATAATTAAGTTGAGAAAAATATCATTATCCCGCTGGTTGTGATACAAAGTCATGACTTTAGGGCCTAGTCACTCAAGGTTGAGGTCTTCCCAACTCTAGGACCTTTATGTGATGTGTTTAGTTGATCAACTTAAGGGCTTGATAGGCCCTCAATTGATCTTAACACTCTTATACACTCACAATAACACTTGGATAATTTAATAACTTCGAATCCATTCATGCACTCACCACCCATGACAACACTTGACTCATAGAATGGATAACGATCAAGACATTTCCATAATCTAAGCCCATTGTAGCACTCGATTAGGATTATAAAGGCAGCAGTAACTCTAACATCAGTTAACTGTTGATTAGGTGGATTGGAGTTTTGAACGTTGAGCCCCGATCTAGGGGGTTAGGGAGCTTGACCAATAGGTCTAGAGTTGATCGATATATTTCATAAACCACTCACAAAGATTGATCTACACCTCAACCTCCAATTATTGGGCTCTTTCTTTGGGGGGAGAGTGGAGTGTCTAAACACCATGCCCTAAAAGCAACATTTAGGTCCTTGTCCTCCTAATGTCAAAAAATTGGCTGTTTACTTGTTGAACATGAGGAGGACAAAGGCCCAATGGAACTCTATTGACATGAGAGAAAATTATCTTGAGGCAAGGCACTTGATTAACAGATTGAAGGGGTCGAGGAAGTTGAGTCAGTTGTGTTTTCAGTGGATGAGGAAATGTTTTTGGTTGTGTTTATCTCCCAATCACATGAGATTCAGTTTTTGAGATTTGGTTCAACACATCGACCTTTCCCTAAATATTGTTGGTGGCATAGTCATAGTAGATTCAAATTCATGGATTCTAATATCGATCACTGAGGAGATCAAGTGATATTTCCTATGTCAAAGGTGCCCCCCATCATAACTATAATTCCAATTAAGAACTAGTTATTGTAAGCCTGCCGAGAAGATTTTGTGAGCTTAAGGTGGCTGGTTTTGCATCATATGGTGTCTTATGACTCTTTGGTAAGCAGACCTGGTTCTGTAATTTTGTCTCTCTCTTTCTATATTTATCTTTCTTATTCTCATACATATACATTTACACAAGCACATACATACATGACACATTGTTATACATATAATATGCAAAAATACTGGTGAACCATTTAACTCAACATATGCAACTGTTAAATATTTCTATTGCCCTTCCAACATATGTAGTACCATGATACTAATGCAAACCTGGTCCAGCTATACAAAAAACAATAATATTATGAATAGGGCTAACCAATTTAATAAAACATACAATGTAACGTAAAAGTGTTGCATGCATTTTTTATGTATTGGAAAAAATAATTTGATCTCATGGCAACAGAATTGTTGTGGAAAGTGTCTGACACATGAATTAAATCAATGAGAACTTTCTCATAAGAATAGAATGTACTTTATCAAAATCTCACATCTTAAACAATTTCTTCCATGGATATGCCAGTGAAAATTGTTTATGCAAGATAGAAAAGAAAAATTAAATTCTTATTCACCTACGGCTACACATTGCATTCTTAAAGTTAAAATAATCTTGCAGAAGCATCCCATTTGCATTAACAAATTGAGATGCCTTCCATGCATTGGCTTCCTCTTAAGTTTTAAAAAAATGTCATTGTATCTAATTGTTACGCATATGAGATTCTTAAGATTGATGCCACGATTTTTTCATCTCTGAAATGTCTCTTTCTGAACTTATAAAAACCCCGGGCCACTGCTTGTTATGTGGAATGCTTGACAAAGTGTTCACTTTATATTGCACATTTAGAATCTTGACTGTAACATTAATGCATTCCACGGTATTGTTAAATTAAGTTTCACATATTATTGCTTATAGAATATCGGTATTCAAGTGATTATGAGTGTATCAGAAGCTTTGTTATAATGCCATTGCATGAGTTGCAGCATGTAGATTCTGGCATGTTTTGTCTTTTTCTTTCACCATGCCAGTCTATTTTCATTGAGTGTGATCAACAAATTAGTAATTTTGTAATGAGAAAGTTTGGTTCCTAGCAAACAATGCAAATTACTAGTTTTAGCTTTAGTGTAAGTAGCTACCATAATCTGCTCATGGAATATATTGTCTTCAGGTTGGCAAATCATGGTGCAAAGCTTTGGTTGGATACATCATGTACAAATGTGGCAATAGTTGATGCTTTCTATTCTGCACGCGATAAGTACTTTGAAAATATGGCCAAGAGAGGTAAACAGAAAAGCATCAAAGAAAGAAAGATGAAGTTACCAGATGCAAAATCCATTGACATTGAGATGGAAGGACCTTCGGCAATACACAAGACTTCACCAGTAGCAATTGCAAAGGCGATAAAAAATGAGGCAGAACTTAATGGGATGAGGCAAGCTCACTTAAGGTGCAAGAACATGTTTCTGATGCATTGGGTAGCATTTTGTGTAAATTTATTATATTGATCTATATGTTTTAAGGCAACATGGAAAGCTTGTTGTAATTTTCACATTTCTTACCTCGCTTATTACTTAATTGTCTCTTGCTGGACATCTTATCTTTTGTCAATTGAAAATTGCATATAAGGCATGTTGATTTTCAATATGGTGCAGAATAGAACAGTAATCTGCTAGTGCTGCAGAAAGTCTTTGGAGAATATGCCGAGACATTATTTTGATGAGATTTTGTTTTCAACATAAATAATTCTGTAAATGTATTATTGCATGAGGACTGGCAAAAATAAGATATATGATGACACACAAATACACAATAATTAAGCTCCTAGAGCTAAATTATATGATGTGAGATCTATTACACTTGCTCCCTTCAAATCTATTAGCATGCATACTTCTACCATTTTAGTAATGGGAATTTGTGAACTTCCTTTGTCCCTTGCCCTAGAAAATTCCTGCAAATCCTATTTATTTTACCCAACATAGCTAACGGACAGGGATGACTTGAAGCATTGCCTTAATTTTTAGAATCCTACTTACAAGACTAAGCTATTTATTGCTTCAAGTGCTTAATCTTTTTGGAGACATTGAACTACCTCAATCCATAGAGAAAATGTGTATTTGCCAACAAACAATGGGAGCCCTAGGTACTTGCAAAGAAAAGGTGATATATAAAACTCTAGTAAATGAGCTATTCTACCTTGAACTTGTGATAGGGTATTGAAAAAGAAAATATTTTATCTATCTTTATTTATTTTTGGACCAAGGGTAGAAGCATAAATGCCCAACATATCCTTCCATGCTTGAACTTAACTTATTTTTGTCTTGCCAAACATAATAATATCATCTACAAATTGTCAGTGAGTTACGGTTTCCAATTGAGGGGATAGACGAATCCTTGATATTTTTCCTTGCCTCTTATACTTGTGTAATGGGCCGAACCAGTTTTTTTTCAACTACTCAATGAGCAACCCAATACAACAAGCACCCGTTAAGGTTAGCTCAATCCAAATCAACTGCTGGAAGGTAACTCTACGCCAAGAATGTACACCAGGATCCCAATGTAGGGCAAGGTGTGAGCATATGACGCTGAGGATCGTTAGTAGAAACCTAAAGATTACAATGTTGGAAAGTAACCCAACACCAAGAATGTGCACTCAAGACCCGAGGTGGGTGAGGTGCTAACATATGGCGAAGGGGATCATTAGTGCTCAAATGAAGTACAATACTGAAATGAAAGCTCGACCACTTATTGAATGGGAGTGAAAGAGGAACTGAAAGAAAGAAGGCTCGACCACTTATTCAGTGGGAGCTATTACAATGAAATAACAATCAGTTTATTCCCCTTCTTGGCGGTAAACCATCCAAGAGCTTAACTGTGTTGGTTCATTTGCCTTCTCTGGCGGTAAACCATCCAAAGATTGTTAATGTTTGCTGCTTAAAGAGAAGTAACTGCAGAATTAGATGATTGAAGTAGTACTACTATTTGCAGCCTTGCAATGCAACAATCTGCAAATTACAAAGTATTACAATAGTCAAATCAATGCCACAGCTGCAAGATTATTTCTTCAACATCTAAGACTTAGCAAGACTTAAAAAGCAACCCAAAATATGAACTTCTACAATCTGATATGACAGACCTGCAACTGAAAATGTAAAAACCAGCAACACTGAGACCCACTAAAATGCTTGTAACTCACTCCAAACTCACTCAAATGACATGAGACCAAGTGCAATGAACTCCTAGGAAGATGGCGACCAAGTTATGACCAAGAAATGACTGCAACAACTACTCAATGAATTTTCTAAACATTTGCCAGGCAAGATGAAGTGGTACGGCCTCAAGAGGGGCGATTTCTGCAAGATAAAATCCAAATCTGCAGAATAAAATCTGAAACTCTCCAAAAAGGGGCGCCCAAGGATGAAAATGACATATGCAAACTACCTAGAACATATAAAATTTATTCTAAGACTTATGAGCAAAAACTACTTTCAGCTGTACTAGACCAGCAAACTCAAAAATACTCAAAAACTCTAGAAAACTCCATCTTAAGTGCTCAATCTGCTCTCAAGAGTCAAGAACAGCCTTAATCTTAACTAGTTGCTATCTTTCAACCAAGAAGCTAAGCCAAACTAGGAGGTATGCATTCCTTGAAGCAACTCACTCACCATTTTGGCAGCATAATAGTATATTTTCTTCATGGATGATCAATTGAAGAACAAGTGACTCCTTTTATAGATTTCTGAAGATCTTCTAGAAGCCTCTAGAATGTGCACCCAAACACAAGGAGTCAAACAATTTCAAATTTTAAGGTGACTCATTCCTTCTTCAAGTTGGTGTCCCACTTCATGAAGTATAAAATTTGATTAAATAAAATAATACTCTCAAAGTTGGCATCCACTTCATGAGTTATATTTTCAGCCTTTGAAATATTTAAATCACCCCCTGATGAGGCGTCCACCCATGAAGACCCCCTTTTTAAAACAACTTTAAGTTATAGCATTAGGCCAAGGGGTTATAAAATGAAAATATAACATTATTAATTTAAAATAACTTATCTCTCCAAACTTTGCACCAAAAAGCCAAACTCAACATAACCAACTGAACTACCTGAAGAGGAAAGCCAACTGTGCTGATGCCAATAGGACCATTGCCAAAAATAGAATTTACTAAAAATAATAAATTCATAAAGTTGCTCAAAACACCATGCATGCAGTACCATTGCGAAGCTCTCTGAAAACCCAGAAAGAATCCACAATCCAAACTCCAAACTTCCAATAATAACCTCCTAGAAAATAGGAAACCCTAATTTTCGCTTTTGAGTAGCCTACGGGCCTCCAGGATAGGCTAACAGACAATTGCATTGATCACTATTGAGAAGGGGAAATTACAGTTCGCCCTCCCTGAGATTGCTTGCCCTCAAGCAATCGCAAGTCTGGATGCTGCATAATCTCCTCATTCTGCCAAGTTGCATCCTCCAAAGGAAAATTCTTCCAATTCACCAAGTATTCTTTGATTGTCCTTCTTCTCAAAGAACGCTCTCTGGAATTAATGATCTCCTTTGGAACCAAAACCAGTTGTCCCTCTTCATCCAAAGGAGGAAAGTCTGATGAAGCAACAACGTTGTGTCCAAGCGCCTTGTTGAGGTGAGACACATGGAAGACATTGTAAACTTTGCTACTTGCTGGTAGCTCCAACTCATAAGCCATTGCTCCAACCTTTCTGATGACTCTGAATGGCCCATAGAAGCGTGGTTTGAGTTTCTCAATGTTGGTGTACGTTTTATCATCTACTGAACACACAGAATAAAATGTCCAAAGACACTCTATCCTCTCTTGAAAAACCACCACGTATGCTAAGATTGCGAGAAGATCATATGGCGATTCCAAGGTTTCTTTTGTCAGGTCTTGACGTGTGGATAAGCTCAATGGGCGTTGTGATTTGCTGGTAATAAACAAGGGGACTTACGTTAAAGAACTTTTCACAAGTTTGGGACTTAGGCGGATTTATCATTAAAGGCTTCTCAATTAGGACTTCAATTTGGATCTCAAAAAAAAATGGCAAAAAGATAAGGGTTTAGAGAATCTATTCTATGCCTAGGAATTTGAGAGACAGTAAAGATTTAGGCGAAAGGAAATAACCGCACTTTGTTTCGCCTCCTGCAGGACAACATACGCAAAGTGGGTGCAATCTTCAAGGGGTGTGATAATGATTTTCAAACCTCGAATGAGGCTGAAGTTAAGCTTCCACGATTATAAGCTCAGGCTAACTTTACGCATCGAATGCAAATCATCCATTCGAAGAAAGTATGAGCAATACTTCACCATTGAATCGATACGATCAATCTCTCATTCACTTAACCAACTTTCAAAGCAAATTCTATTTAGCTTAATTCTAACTTTAATCTATGGCGGAAGAAGATATGCAACCTCGCTTACTATTTGACAATAAAGTTATTCAAAGCAAATCATGCATAAGAGCTTTTATTATTCGAAATAGTCTCAATGCAACAATCTCATACTCTGTCTCCACACACTTTTACAAATGAGGGGCGAGCTCAATTTATAGGCTCCCCAATTACAATTCAATGGCCAAGATTGATTTAGGATCAATGGCTGAGATTACAAAATAAAACCCTAATTAGGGTTTGTCACTTTCGACCAATGAGAAAATTACATTTGAGGACACTTGTCCTTTTTGCTAAATATAAATCAACAATAAAATAGAAAGTTGTCGCATGTTGATTTGGAACAATTTGATTGGTTGGAAGATGACGAGGCGCCACCTCAGCGTGCTGGATGCCTTCCTTGGTCGCTTCTTTTCTCTTCCACGCGCTTGCCTTAGAATATTTTCCCTACCCATGACTCTGTCCTTTGTGCTTGTTCCTTCCTATTTTTGATCTTGAATTTGATTTCTTCCTCTTGCCTGTATTGGAATCTTTGGAGTTTGGAAGTCTCCCCTTGGAATAGGTGTCTGGTCTTGAAGTTGGTTGCTTTGAAATTCCTCCTGCTTGAACTGGGTTGATGTTATTCCTTTGGATTTCCTCTCTGAATTCTCCAATTCGTGTCGAGAAATTGTCTAAGTATGGAGATATGTTTGGAACACTCTCCTTGTCACCATCTGATTTTGATTGGAAGCTTGTTTTTAATTCTCTAGGAGATGAAATCCTTCCAAGATGTCTGGATATTCTTTGAAGTGTCTTGAATTTGGAGAAGAATGCCCCTGTGCTTTCGCCATGATGGAGGAAATTGGAATTTCCTCTGCGAAGTATTTCCCAAACTTAGCCAAATTTTGGCTATTTTGTAACACCTTCACACGGACTATTCAACATTTAGCCAAGGTTTTGGATGAACTTTCCCTGTGGATTTTTCTTCAATTTTGAATTTGGCTTGTGCTATGTAGGATAAATTCCATCCTTGGACAAAGATTTTATTCACTTCCTCTTTATTTTCCTCTTCATCCTTCCTGTTTTCTGTCCAACACTTAGTGAATTCTTCTCCTCGAGGTATCAACACTTAGCCAATTTTCTCATCCTCTCCTTGGGCGGACTTCACATGAGCTTGGACGTTTTCTCTCTCGGCCCAAGTCGGACTTCAAGCCACTTTGGACAAACATCTCTGGGGAGAAGTCGGACTTTCTCTAGTGCTTACCATCTTTTCTCTTACACTGGGGCGAACTTTCTCAACACTTTGACATTTCTTTTCTTGGTCTAGGTCGGACTTTGCATCATGTTTGCCATTGTACTTGGCGGATCTTATGGATGTTCAGACATACCTTCTCCAAGCAAAGTCGGACTTTGTAAAGGTTTGGACATGATGTGTTTGGGAAAAGTCAGACTTTCTTGTGCCGTCCACCCATTGAGCAAGGTCGGACTTCACTGGTGCCTTTCCAAATTTTTGAATTTTTACTTAGCCAATTCTTTGAGTTTCCTTGGCTGGGCGGACTTCATCAAGCCTGGGACAAGTGTATGGCGGACTTTATGATGTGTCTGCAATCCATTCCTTGAGCTAACTTAAGGATGATCCTTCCATTCATTGTCTCCCTATGGCGGACTTTACACTTTCTTCCTTTTGATGGCGGACTTTGAGAACTTCTTTCCATTTATCTTCCCAAGGTAAGGCGAACTTAGAGATTTCTTGCCAAGAGATAGGTCGGGCTTTCCACTAAGCTTGCCATTTTTCATCTCCCTTCTAGGCACTTCATGCCTTAGAATATTTTCCATCATGATTGAGGGCGGATTTTGGACTGTCTTGGACACTTCTCCAGGTGGACTTTGCACTTGTCTTGGACATCCATCCTTGGGAAAACTTTGCTTCATGCTGGGCATTTTCACCTTGGGCGGACTTGAAGCTTGCCTTTCCATCCAACATTATATATTTTTAAGTATTTGGAAATAAATTATTAAAATATTAAAATATTTTAATTTATTTCCAACCCGTTCGTTTTGGACCCATGGCTATTTCGATTTTCTCTTCATTTTCTTTGGCTAAAAAGTTTATTTTCCAATTTTGTTCCCCATTTCGTCTAGCCAAGTCAAAATTTTAGCCATTTCGTCGATAAATGTTATCCCAGATCCTCATTTTTCCCTGCCATGGCGAACTTTTAATTGCACCGGGCATATTTTATTCTGCCAAAGTCAAATTTTCTCTCGCTCGGGCGAATTTAATTTAGGCAAAGTCTTGGTCTGGATGTCCTCCCTAGGTGAAATTCCATGATGCTTGACAAATTTTTATCCTCCTTAGCCAAAGGTGGACTTTCTCAACTCCTTGCCTTGTGCATTTTTCTCTGTGTACTTGGCCAATTTTTTTCTCTAAACATCCATACTTAGGCGATTTTAATTTTTTCCTCTTCCTTTCATACTAGGAAAACTTCATTTTATTCTTTGCCATAGCCTAGGTGGACTTCCCAAAGTCTTTTCCACTTTTCTCATGCCATAGCGAATTTTCTTTAGCACTCTCCTTCCAAACTCCAACACTTTTCCTCTTGAAAATGTCAAAACACTTAGCCAAAAATCTCAATTTTTCATCCTTTGGCCTCTATACTTAGGCAAATTTTCGAATTTCTCTTGACTAGGCACCAAACACTTAGCAAAAAATTGTAAATTTTCCCTTTCATAGACCATGGCGGACTTTCCAAGCACTTGGACAAGGTGAGGGCGGACTTTCTATGGTCTTGGACATCATTTCTTTGAACATGGCGGACTTCCAAACCTTTTAGCACTTTCCTTAACACTTTATCTCTTGAAAATGTCACAACACTTAGCCAAAATTTCGATTCTCCACCTTTTTAGGCTCTTACATTTAGGTAAATTTTTGAAATTTTCCTTACTAGGCACCAATACTTAATGAAATTTTTGATTTTTTTCTCTCCCATGTGCCTAGGCAGACTTTCCAACCTCTTGGCAAGTGTGTGGCGGACTTTCTAACCTCTTGGCACTTCCTTTCAAGTCAAGGCGGACTTCCAAACCTTTTTGGACAAGCATGGCGGACTTTGAAGAATCTTTGACACTTCCTTCTTGAGGCTGGCGGACTTCCAAGGATGCTAAGACATTGCAAGGCGGACTTTAGAGAGTCTTGGCATCGTGTCTCTTGAAGCTGGCGGACTTCCTCTTAGTCTTGGACATTCCTTCTTGAGTGCTGGGCGGACTTTCCTTAGTCCTTGCCATCCTCTCCTTAGTGCTGGGCGGACTTTGAAGACTTCCAGACATTCTTTCCTTCGTCCCACATTTCAAGGGCTAGCTTCATGGTGGCGAATTCTTCAGACTTAGCCAGATTTCTCATGAATTCCATTCTTTTTGAGTTGATTTTCTGTGATTTTTGCTCAGATCTGACTGATTTAATTTTTCCAGATTCTTCATGCATTTCAATCTGATTTTCTCATGATTTTGACTGATTTTTCATGCCTTTTTGCTTGCTTTTCCAGATTTTTCAATGATTTTTCGATTTTCTCTTTGATTTTTCAAGTGATTTTTTGATTTTTTTGGTTGATTTTTGGATCTTAAAAATAGAAAGTTGACCAGGGTTGACTAAAAATAGAAATTTCTAAAAATAGAAAAAGCAAAATCCCTAAAAAATAGGGAACCTTGTTTGGTCCAAAAATGCCAAAAATAGAAAAAAGCGAAAAAGCGGATTCCCTAAAAAATAGGAAGTGTCAGAATTGGCCGAATGCACAGGCGATCTTCGTTTCCTAGGCCTTCTGAGCACTTCCATGACGTTTACGCACTGATTCAAGCATGGATTATTGACTTGGCTCAGATGACTCTCAGAAGACTGACTTGAAACCCTCAAAATGATGACCTCATTGTAAAAAGACAAGTGATAAGCAGTTGCGACGCCGAGGCAAAAAGCGAAAACATGGGGTCCCCATTTGCAATGGGGCGATGTGTGAAATGGTCACAACACTCAGCTCCACTCTTCTTGAGAGTAGACTGTCTATAGGGCTGAAGTCGAAGATAAACCATATCTCCAACCTCAAATGAATGCTCAACACGCTGCTGATCAGTGTACATTTTCTTCTGATTTTGTGCTATTTGAAGATTGTTCTTGAAGGACTTCAAAGTATCTTGACTTTTCTGCAACAAATCCTTGGCTTGAGGGGCTTTACTATCACCAAACACCAAATCAGCAAAGTTAGGAGCCTCATAACCATAGAGAGCCATGAATGGAGACATCCTTATAGACATGTGAAAGGATGAATTGTAGCAATGCTCTCCTAGGTG
>VDFB02151127.1:0-14983 GCA_007258455.2 Sequoia sempervirens
TTTTGCCTTTTCCATCTATGGGCGACTTGGATAGGGTGCTTTTGAAAGTTCATGAAATGTTGGATCAAAATAAAGACAAAGGGGAAGGTAGTTAATGATTGGCTACATTGAGATTTGTGCTTCCCTATTATTTTTCCATGCATTGGTCTGAGCTGCATTAGAAATCCCAGGCCGACTTGGATGAAGTTCATGCATTTATTGCATATTTTATCTCATTTTGAATTTCTCTTGGCCGACTTGTTGTGCCTAATTATTATTGTAAAATCCTATCTAGGCCGACATGTTTTGGGGGTTTTATAAATATGGCATTTTTCCTCATTTGTAAGGGTTAACAAATTTTTAGATATAGACAAATAGAGAGAGATAGTTAGAGTGAATTAAGTAGGGCAAGAGTTAGTAAGTAGTTTTTCTCAAGCAAATATTGTAACAAAAAGTTGGAATTGTTGCTACAGTGGATAATTTGATGCAAGTAATGACATAGTTATTTGGTGCCATACTTGTGTTCCTCTTATCTTGCATGGTTCTTGTTATTCTATCTTTAGACTTGCTTTGAGGAAAATCAATATTTAGAATTAGATTAGATTTAATAATGTTTATGGTTTCATATTTGAATTGTTGCAGCGATCCTTGGTCCATACTTTTCGCAACCAACTGATTGTTAGTTTCTTTGCAAAGTTAGCCTGGACTTTATATTCATCATGCTTAGTTCAATTGTGAGGGTTTATTCATTTCAGTTGCAATAGGGTTGTTTGAATGAATGTTCATGATCTGAAAATCCTAACACCTTAGAAGATTGAACTGTTTCTATAAGATTGCAGATTCATCTGGGTCAAGTAGGAATCGGTTTTGAGGGATTGGTCCATTTCAAGTGTTTTGTCATCTACATTGTTAATCTTAGGTTCAATATTAAGTTTATAAATATCTTTCAAACCTTATATCTTTTGTTATTTCTTTGATTATTGGATTAAATTTAGGATTGAAGTATCATCATATTGTTAGATCTCATAAATTGAGATTCAGTATTTTGCTTGTAGTAAGGTCCCATTGTGATTACCAGCATTTTCACATTTATCACTGAGTTGTTTATGCATTGTCAAGACCTGGCATTAGAGACCTTGGGGTTATCTCTTAAGGCTTGCTGATAGAGATTGACCTTTCAAGTGAGATAGGATATTATGTTTTTTCTGAGTTGTTGCTCTGTAGAAAACATCATCAACACACTGCAAATAAAAAATTGACTGACTGTAAATATCACTACAAATATCCATGACTGCAAATATCATTGCATTATGTAAGTCTCATTGTCTCCATGCAAGCTCAAGTTTATTGTCATGTGTAGTCAAGAGAAAATATCATCATGATGATCACTTTCAAAAGCATGTTCACACTATGATGTAAACTATGAAAGAAGCTCCTTGCATTTTTTTAATAACCATAAATCATAAAAGATTGTGATTGGACTACCATAAACTACTAAAGCAAGATCACCATATCACTTCCTTTGCATGCTATGAATACTTATGATATTATGAAAGGTTCTTGTGACTATCTATCTCTTCTTCTTCAAAATTTTCACACTAGATTGTAGGCTATGTCCATTCAAATATTTTCAAAAAAATACTTATCAAACATAGGACACTAATGAGAGGACATTGTGATACATCTTTTGAGACTGCTATACTCACTATCAGTACATGACAACACTAATGTTATCATATCACAATCTCACTATGATTCATCATGGTCAAATTCTCATGTTCAATCAAGTATCTCGATCAACATTGTGAGCATACCATGCCTACATCACTATTACACTGTGATTGTCCACTTGTTCTACAAGAATCACGACACTATACATTGTTGAACTATACCTGATCACCAAGAAAGTCACTCAAGCAATCCACTGTCCAAGCAATTCAATACATCAAGAAAGTGAAGATAAATCTAAGTAAAACCAATAAGAAGACAACAATATCATTAGTCAAGATGCACCAAGGATGACATTACTATCTTCAAGGTATTGAAACAAGAATGTTGTACTAGTAGAATCTCATGAAAAAAAATTTATGACCAATTGGCATCACTAACTCATGCACCTTCAAGCACTTCCACTGTGCATTATCACTAGAGAACTAAATGCATAGAAGAGAAATACTAATCAATTTACCAATCACAGGTACTGCACCATACATATTTTCCACCTTTATTACATAACTCCACTTGTATTCTCACTATGGAAGACCCATTTCAAACCACTATCAATGCAAAAGCAAGTGTTGCAAGAACACTACCTATAAGTAACTATTGCAAGAACACTATCCAAGCAATTGTTATAAAAAAATGCCACTTTGCAAGACTCTACAATCACTATACACTGTCCCATACTGTGCATGAATGTAAAGTCCAAAACCTCTATCTAAAGTTGTACATTGCTTTTACTAGACTGTTGTCATAGCACTACATTGTCTTAATACAAAACATTATATTTCCTTGAGGCCACCAAGTATCCACTTGTCAAAGAGATAATATTTTTGATCTATCATAAAGCAACTCTATGCAACAAGTACCAATATCTTTGAAATTCATTATGAGACCAACAACAACAAATACCTTCACTGAATCAATAACGTGAAATCATGAAGAATCTTTGTTACATCAAGGAAAAACATCAATGACCTTTGATATCAAACCAATGATTTCCTACACACTGCTTGAATATATAACTTCCATAAAAGATCAATATCATAATACCAAACCATTATGAAGCATTGATAACACTGAATCACTACACTCTAATTGGAAACATTTTTATCATTGTCACCAAGAAGAATGCATTGTTATCTGTCTAGCATTTCACATAGTTACAATCAACTATACTACCAAAAACATGCATTGATAACACTGAATCACTACACTCTAACTGGAAACATTTTTATTAGTCTCACCAAGCTAATGGAGAAAAAATGCATTGATAACACTGAATCATTGCACTTTAACTAGAAATATATTTATCAGTCACCAAGAAGAATGCACTATTATCTTTCTAGCATTTCACACAGTTACAGCCAAGTGTACTTCCAAAAATAGAGAATGAGATGTCTACTGGCACATGAAAACTCTGATAAGAAATATAAACTATTGACATGAATGCTCACAAGAGTAGGATCCACTAGTACGGTCCAACAAGATTCTCATGTAAGGTTACAAACCATCCTGTCCAAGAACCATTTACTACCTTCCTTTGAACAAGCATCAAAATCATGAAAGCAATGTGTTTTTTTAAAGAACCATGACATTAACTACTTAGTCTTGTTCACTTTCAGTTGTGTTTGACTGTCATGACATTGAACATGCTCATGAAGAATATCACTATCACACCATCAAGAAAGAGTACTCTAGCACAAATTGTAAAGCATCAAAAAGATGACTAATGTCCATCTAACAAAAACCACTGCATGTAAAGCATGTTATCAAAATAAGAGAGCAATGTAACCAAACAAACAAACCATTTCCTATCAAGATCACTATTGTAGCACTGGAAAATAGTGTATGAAGTATATAAATGGAAGAGATATTGTCCAAAATGTAGCATTGGCATAACATACTACCGAATGATATCATTGCAAGACACATTGTCATAGATCAAGATGCATAAAACTACTAAAACAAGCAGGATCACAAAAAGAAACCAACCTCATAACCAAAAATACCAAATCACTGCAAAGATACAACCTATTTGCTGCTTACTAAAGGTTTTGAATGATAAATTAATGAACATCTCCCCTGACTCCATGGTACTTTTTATGCATGCACTGATGTTTCTTGTGCAACATGCACATGCTCAATTTCTTCTACCTCTTTCTTTTGCTTCCTTCTCCAAACCTTCTTTTGTGGTTTCTTCTTGTCACTAGATGCTTGCAACTTTTTATATTTCTTATGTAAGAAATCATTTCTTCTCTCTTATTTCACAAACCTAGTTCTACAGTACTTTGCAACATGACCATGGTTATGAAATTTATAACATATTACATTCATATTTCTAGAGAATGTATATGGAATCCTTTTAGACCTTCTTCTACAATAACTTGCTTTATGCCCATAACCATTACATGAATAACAATAACCAAGAAATGAATAAATGCACATCTCTAATTGATCTTTCCAAGTAGATGGAGATCTTGTGGACCTATTGGCTCTACTTCTTCTTCCTCTATTGATGTCCTTAAACTGTATACTATCAATAGTATTAAATTTTGAATTCTTCTTTTCTTCAGTCTTAGGGGTTTTAGTGTGATAGCTTAGATCTATAGTCTTTCTTGGTGTTTTTCTGACTCCAGACTATGTCCTTCAACAATCCTAAACTAGTAAAATCCTTGTGATGTTTTTGCTTGCTCAACATATCATATAAACACTCAACACTCTTTTCAAATTAGAGTTTCTTGTGTAACTTCAAAGAAGCTTTTCCTAATTCATCTCTCAAAGATACTATCTTAGATTCATAATTTTCACAATCAACTTTTGTGGCCTTTAGCTACTTATTGACTTCTTCCTCTATTTTCTTAACTTCTACAACTTGAACCTTTATATCTATTATTTGTTTTTCTGCATTTTGAAGGTCTGAAAGAGTTTTGGTCTTAGATTATTTTTCCTCTTGTAGTTGTAATTTTAACCTTTGGTTCTCCATTCTAAGTTTCTTAATATCATCAAGAGCATAGATGAGTTAACCTTCCATATCAACATCATATTAATTTTCATCAAACTCTTGTTCAAAATCACTCACTAAGTGATCTCCTTCTTTGTCTACACTCTTCACTACAAAATAATCTTGTGTACTAGGTTTAAGTGGTGTTTATTGTTCAACATTTTGTTAGGTATTTCTTTTTTCTCTGTTTCTTTTACTTTTTTCCATAATGAGTACTCAACTACCAAGAACCCTTAAGTTGGTTAGACTTATGCAATGGTATGACTCTGATACCACTTGTTGGAGTACAATACCACTAAGAGGGGGGTGAATCAGTGGTATACCAATTTAAAATGACATTGAATTAATATTTCACAACATTGAACATATAAAATGCAAGATTCAGAAAAGTTCAACTATCATGTGTTGCATCATGCACATAAAGCTATCAAACCTGATTGAACATGAAGAACATAAGAAAATCATAAAAGCTAAAGACACCATAGAAACTAAAATACTGAAAGATATACAAGAATGAATGTTTGAACATGGAGATCAAGTAGACCACAAATAATGTGAAACCATAACACAATGATTTATGAGTGGAAAACCCTCAGGGATAAAAAACCACTCAAGAAAAAATTGCCTCACTAGCTTAATAAAATCCCATTAATTATAGAGCCTTACTGATGAGCTCAAAATATGCTCATAATTTGAGTATTATGATGTATTTTTAATATCCCTACTCTTATTGCTAATGGATGTTTTAACTCTTTGATTAAAGACTTTTTATCTGAAATTGGGTAGTATCCTATAGCAATACATTCCTATATTCCTGCAGCTTAACATCTCTATGTGTCTTATTAATTACCCTGTTTGACCTCTCGAATGACTGATATAATGCATGTGGTTTTTGAATAATGAAATAGATTTAATATGTGATTAATGAATGTATCGTGTTGTTTGCCACATGTGCTTTCTTTCGCCTCTGTCGCCTTGTGCATTGCAGGTTGTTGAAGGAAGCATGAACGAGCGAAGACTCTCTGACCAGGTCGTTGGGAAGAAATCTAAATGATCATTAATTTGGGAAGAGTGGAATGCTAAATTCTCTCTGGATCGTGTTGAACGAATATGCTTTCATTTATGAGAAGTTTTTTCCTCGGTTTCAGGATACATTTATGTCCACGTCTTTCTCTGTTAGAGTTATTTAGTTAGTTGCTTTCCTAATATAAATAAGTGTTCCTCCTGAACGGGTGAGCAAAAGAGTGTGTAAAAGTTAGATATAATGAGAAAAAGTGTTTTGTGTTAGTTTTCTTGTGAGCAGAACAATCAATGTATATGGTTTCAAGTTTATGAATAAAAGCTGATGAAGTTTTGAGTTCAATTCTTGCATAACTGGTTGATGCTTGCTAAGGGGGCCCACTTAGTGAGTATCTATAGTTAGTTAGTTGTTTATCTTCTTTTGATTATAAGTTAGATTTCATTTTGGAAGGTTTCAGCACAAACTCAGTCTTATATTGTTCCTGCAGCATTAGGAATCCATCCCTGTGTTTGTTCCTACAACATAAGGCCAGTTCATAGTTTGTTTCTTAGTAACAGTTGTCATGATGTCTACTTTGATTAAGTTATGCTTAAGTTAAGAAGACTCTGCATTACATTCCTGTAGCATAAGTAGAATTCCTTTCACGCATTTATTTCTGGTAAATCATGACTGAAACTGGTTCTTAGTGTACATACAGTGCCGCTCCATTTCAAGTATATGTCCCATGGTTTGACAATGTAAATGAAAGACCATAAGAAGATGTTAGTCACCTGCTGGAATGTCCAATTCCCAGGTTAGGATTTGTCATGACTTTATATCCTTTTGTGGACGTGACCATTTTTGGCACCGTTGTCGGGGATGGTGTCAAGCTAAGAACCTGTCATAGTCATTGTTAGTAGTAGTTTAGTGTGTTATTCAAGCATTTTCAAAATTCCTTCAAGTTACGGTTCATTCTATTGGATACATAGAAGAAGAGATGCTCTGGGAAGATTCCTCCCTAACTTTCCATTCATTGATAACAATTATGAACTAGCATATAATCTATTTGAGGAAGGAGGAGACCAAGATATCAATCCATTTGCTGAAAACATGCTTGTTGAATTACCATTTGACCCAGCTGACGAAGAACCTGAAGAAAATCCATTTGCTTTGATACTCTGTCTAGCAAATATGGCACGTAATCCACCTAATCGACCTCCTACTTTTGAATTCCCCATCATTGCTCAGCAAGATAATGATAACCTTAAAAATATTGCTTCTTCATTACTTCCCAAGTTCTATGGACTAGTTACAGAGGACCTAGACACTTTCTTGTTTGAGTTTGACATACTCTGTCGCAGCTATGATTACACTTTAGATGCTCACAGGCTGGAGTTGTTTCCTGCCACTTTGAAGGAAGGAGCTCTTAGATGGTTTATGAGTTTGGGAAGGGGTGTTGTTGATAGTTGGGTAGCCATGCAAACCAAATTTCTTGAGAAATACAAGGAATATTGTAAGAGTGGTAGTAAGGGTGATGATATATTCAGAATTCAACAAAAGGAGGATGAAAGCCTGGAAGACTATATCTCAAGATTCTTGTTTTCCTTGAAAAAGAATTCAGACCATACTCTCAATGAAGAATCTCAGAAACTACTTTTTCTAAGGGGAATCAGTGATACCTGTATAGATGCCCTGGACCTGATGGGAGGAGGAGATATAACCCAACTACCTTGGGATGATATCAAGAAAATATGTCTCAACTACTCTCGAGCAATTGCTAAGAAGGGTAGAGGTCATCAAGCCACAGTGGGAGTCTTCTATTAATGGAGTTTCATGGATGGAGATCACAAATTTGTTGTCTGATTTCAAGCAGGATATCATAAACAACATGGCTACACAATGATGGTGTCAGATCATCTCAATAACCAATGGCAACCTACATGTGGCTACATCACTACCTTGGAATACTTCTCAACCACACTGGCCTAACTATCAGAGTCCTCAATGGAAATCTCCTCAATGAGGTTGGCAACAGCCACAAGGAAAATGGACTCCACCCAAAGGTAACTAGCAGTAGAATCCTCAATGGAGAGGTTCTCTGCAATGGTAGAACCAATCCTCTGGCTCCCTGCAGCTTCAGCAGCCATAACCTCCGGCTCTCATGTCACCTCCTACAGCACCTGCAGCAAATACTGGCCCTCCAAAACAAACGCCTATTCCTGCTCAACCATTGCCAAATCCTAATAATAAGCAGCAGCAACAACAAACAATTTATTTTACAGAAGCCAATCAGTATTCGGCTTATGCCCCTGAATATTCATGATATCCATCTCAGGTCTGGAACAACTCTCCCTGCTCCACAACCGCCTGTAATAACAAAGATTCCAAACTCTACCTCTGAACAACCTACTGATCCTCTGAACAACCTACTGATCCTGCAGAACATATACCTGTATCAGATACTGTCTCTAAGGAGCTTGTCCTGCAACATCAAGCCAAACCGCCTTTTCCTCAAAGATTGCAAATTACTACATCCAAGTCTATGGAAGAGCCTAACTTTGATATTTTGGATCAGCTAAAAAATGTACCTATTCAAATTCCCCTTTTTCAAGCCATTAAAGATGTCCCAATTTATGGAAAAGCCATTAAGGAGGCCATTTTAAAGATACCAGGAAGAAAGAAAAAGGATCCCCAAACTATCCATGTTCTAGGACAGTTGGCAGATATTATGTTAGGGAAGGTAGTCATTCCAAAATATACTGACCCTGGGAGTCTTGTGGTATAAATAAATATCAATGGCCAAATAGTAAAGAATGTTTTGATTGACCTTGGTGCAACCATCAATGTAATGACCAAGAATACTATGGAGTATTTGAATATCCTAACCATTCGGTCCACACCTACCGTCCTGCAGCTTGCTAATAGTTCCACAGTAAAACCTAATATAATGGTAGAAGATGTTATTGTCATCCTTGAGTCTTGGGAATACCCAGCAAATTTCACCATATTGTCCACTAAGGAAAATTTGTGAGGATATCCTATTATCCTAGGTAGGCCATGGTTAGCTATGACTGATGCTTTTATTGGATGTCATTCAGGAGATATGACAATTTATGATGGTCAGTCAAAAATAAAATTGGCTTTATATCCACCTACCTAGCCTCAGCCAAACTTGTCTCAACCAATTTGGCCAGATTTAGGAGAGGAAACTGAAGAAGTCAATTCATTGGCTCAGCTAATGATGCTACAAACTAATTCGTTTTCATAACTTCAGAGTGAGGATGACCCGATTTTACACATTTTGCAATCCAACTCTGATTTGAGTAGCCCATTTGTTCCAGATAACTGTCCTCAGCAGTGTTTCCTACAACAACTGAATGCTGAGAGCCTACCACCTGAATTTCTTGTAGTTTATCATAATTTGCTTCCACATGAAATACAGACACCACCTTTATCAGCAGCCTCAATGAATGATCTTATCAAGCAAATAGAAGTTTATCAATTTCAACAAGCTGCTCTAGTCACAATGTTGCAAGAACACAGAGCTTTTGCATGGGACTATGGGGATATGAAGGGAATAGATCCTCAACTCTGTACTCATAGGATCTACATTAAGGAAGACTGTTTATCTGTTAGACAGCCTCAAAGAAAGATAAACGCAACACTCAGGGAAATAGTTAAAACAAAGCTCCAGAAATTGCTTGATGCTGGTTTTATCTACCCCATTTCAGACAGTCAATGGGTGTCTCCATTGGTGATTGTTCCTAAAAAAGGTGGAAAATGGAGAGTTTGTGTAGACTACAGGGAGTTGAACACAACAACTAAAAAGGATCACTTTCCACTGCCATTTGTTGACCAAGTGCTAGACTCATTGTCTGGTAAAAAGTATTTCTCCTTTTTGGATGGATATAGTGGGTATAATCAAATTAGAATTACCCTTGAGGATCAAGACAAAACAACTTTTACCGGTCCATGGGGCACTTTTGCCTACTCTTTCTTACCTTTTGGACTGTGTAATGCACCTGCAACATTTCAAAGGGCAGTGATCAGTATTTTTGCTGACATTTCTTATGATTCTATGGAGATCTACATGGATGACTTCAATACTTATGGAGTTACTTATGAAGAAGCATTAGTCAATTTGGAGAAAGTGTTGAAAAGATGTAAGGAGAAAAATTTGTCTTTGAATAGTGAGAAATGCTTTATGATGATACAAGAGGGAATTGTTTTAGGCCATCATATCTCTCAAGCAGGAATTCAAGTTGATCCTACAAAAATAGAAGTTATTCTAACTTTGCAAACAACTATGAAACAAAAGGATGTTAGAAGCTTCGTAGGACATGCTGGATATTATAGAAGATTCATCAAAGATTTCAACAAAATAGCCAGTCCACTATATGCCTTATTGACTAAGGATTCTGAATTTACCTGGACTGAGGCCTATGACAAATCTTTCCTGCAGCTTAAGAACTTACTTACTCAGGCACCTATTCTTCAAGGACCGAAGTGGAGTCTTCCCTTTCATATACACACAGATGCTTCTAATTATGCCATAGGGAAAGTTTTAGGACATAAAGAGAATTCCATAGAGCATGCCATATATTTCATTAGCAAAAACCTTCAAGGCCCTGAATTAAACTATACTGTCATAGAGCAAGAATTGCTAGTAGTTGTGTATGCTTTGAACAAGTTTCGACATTATGTCACTGGTTACCAAATATTTGTCCATACAGATCATGTAGCAATACGATACCTCATGAATAAGTCTGCCATATCTGACAGATTAGCAAGATGGCTCTTATTGTTGTAGGAATTTGATATCACAGTTATTGATAAGCCAGGCCGGGCTAATGTGGTGGCTGATTTCTTGTCAAGACTTCAAACAACTACACCTGCCACCCCTAAGGTAATTGATAATAGCTTTCCCGATGAACATCTTTTTTTTATTGCTACTCAAAATCCATGGTATGCAGATATTGCAAATTATTTAGCAGCCAACAAGATCCCAGCTCACTTCTCATCAAAGGAAAGGAAATTGTTGGTTGAGAAAAGTTTTAACTTTTCATGGATTGCAGACTGTTTATTTTACACATGACCTGACCAAGTCATGAGAAGGTGTGTTAGGGAAGATGAGACTTATGAAATTTTGTATGCCTGTCATGATGAGCAATGTGGTGGGCACTTTGTGACCAAGAGAACATCTATGAAAGTGCTTACTACAGGATACTATTGACCTACACTCCACAAAGATGTTGCAGCTTATACCAGAAAATGTGACAGATGTCAACACATGGGGAGACCAACAAATTCTGATGAAATGCCCCTGTATCCTCAAGTGGTAGTCAGCCCCTTTGACAAGTGGGGCATGGATTTTGTTGGTCCTATTGATCCTTTGTCCAATGGGAAATCATATATTTTGGTTTGTATTGATTATGTAACCAAGCGGGTGGAAGTAAAAGCAATGACACATGCATGTGACAATAAAGTTGTTGAGTTCCTATATGAGCAGATTTTTACTCGGTTTGGAATCCCAAGGGAACTCGTTACTGATCAAGGAGCTCAGTTTACATCCAAACTTAATCACTGCATTGATGAATGATTACAAGATTAGGCACAAAAATTCTAGCCCCTATCACCCTCAAGCCAATGGTCAGGTAGAGGTTACCAACAGAGAAATTGAGGCAATCCTTACTAAGACAGTCCAATTACACAAGAAGGATTGGAGCAGTCGCCTTCCTGAAGCAGTCTAGGCCTATAGGACAACATGGAAAACAACTACAAGGTTCACTCTTTTTGAATTACTCTATGGAAAAACCGCCATGTTGCTAATAGAGTTTGAGCATAAGATTTTGAGGACTGCTCTCTAGCTTAACATTGATATTTCAAAAGCCTAAAAGGAACACCTCCCTCATTTGAATGGTGGATGAGATAAGGAAAGCTGCCCTGTAGCATACTGAAGCTATTCAACAACAAAGGAAAAAATGGTATGACCACCATATCAGAACTAAGCAATTCTCTGTCAGTGATTGGGTATTGCTCTATGACTCTAGGTACAAGGAAAATCAAGGTAAGCTAACCACAAGATGGCTTGGTCCTTATGAAATAGAAAATGTGTTTGATAATGGTTCAATTCAATTAGCTACAATAGATCCTATCTGATTCAAGCTACTGGTTAATAGACACCGTCTTAGGTTGTATCATAAGGCAGCATCCGAAGAAGAATTTATGAAGCAGTTTGTTTCGGATGCGGCCACTGATCTTCCTGCAGTAAAAGGCTTCAACCTTTCTCCTGCAGCATCTCTTTAAAATCTATGTTGCATGCCCATAATAAAGGTTTCCTTTTTAACGGAGCCACTTTCTCTGCTTTTCATTCATCACCACCATTCATTCTATTTTCTTCCACATCATCCATCCTGTCGTACCGCCCTCATTTATGGTTTCAATTCCAGCCATCATTTCATGTTGAGTTGTGATCTTTCCTAGCATGTACGAGCATTTATTACAAGGTACACATTATCTTTTGTTGTCACATTGTTTATTTACTTCATTTATTCATTAACTTCTATGTACATATCAGTCATTATTGCCTGATCTTTTCCTATCCTTTCATAAATATGTGGACACATGTCAAATTTTTAGTAGGGGGTGAGGTTAATCCATTTCAAACCTTTTCTTATGTCACTGTCACAACTGATAAGATATTTTTATTTTCTTGTACTTTCCAAATATGACTGCGTGTTTTTATCCTAAACATCAATTAACTACTTGATTTGGGTAGTTCGTAACAATCATTTCATGCAAATATTCTTTGAGTCATCCTTGGAAAAGTAAAGGAAAGTGATGGCAGAGTAGAAAGAAATAGAGCAGAATTTTTTTTTTGAATTTTCAGAAAAAGTTTGAGTTTCAGGAATCTCGGCTAGGATAATTTGTGAATATGGGTTGCCAGTTAGTAAGACATGAGCCTATAGCTCATGAGCTCTTGACACAAAATCCTCAAACGGTTCAGGCATTCAACAATTGCAGTTGGCTGAATTATTTTCTGAGGTTAGATTCCTTTAATGAGGAAGCTACAGGCGAGTTTTTGAGAACTCTTTTAGAAGGAGAAGCTACAGTGTGGGGTTTAACGGTGGCTGTAATAGAAGAATGGATTGCAGAAGTAATTGGGCTTCTGGAAGTAGGAGAAATTTTTTCTTCAGATGTTGTCTCTGCTAGGGCAGAATTTATAGTACCAACTGATGGATCCTTGGAGGTTTCCAAACAATGATGCAAACGAGTGTCACTGCCTTTTCCATACTCGGAATATGCCATCCTCATAATCAGGTACTTGACTTGTGAGGGATGCTTTTCCTATTTACATTCCTATCATTTTAAATTATTGAGTCATATGAGGCATGGTTTAGCTGTCAATGTACCAAATTTTTTGTTAAACCTTTTGAAATAATGTACCCATGAAACCCAGAGGGGTAGGGACAACTCTATAGCCCATCATGCCCTCATTAAAATCTTGATTGAGTGTTCCCTGAGGGATGTATCACCCCTTTCTTGGCAGAATTTGTTTCCCAAAGGTGCAGCCAACTTCCAGGAGCCTCCTAGAGCCTCCACATAGCCCGAGAAAAGAAAAAGGGAACATAATCTCCCAAGTAAGGAGGCAGGCAAAGATCATCTACTCACCATCATCGCTCTGTGACACACAGCTCTTGCAACCACCACACGAGCCCTCGCCCATGTACAAACCCGAGGTCTACTAGTAGAAGAAAAGGAAAACAAGGTAGGAGAGTCATCTAGGATAGAAAAACCCGAGTTTGACCCTCATGTTCAAAATACTTGATGTTCCTCTCTTAGCATCTTCTCATATAGCGGTTTCTCCTACAACAACACCTGTTGCCACTACAAGTTCACCATCATCTTCTTTTGTTGAGTCTGAATCCTCTCGGCAAGTCAGAAAGAGGAAAGCCACGAAAGTGCCTCCTATAGCCGCAACATTTCCAAAAAGAGTTTCAGCAAGGAAACAATGGAAAGTCACCTCAACCTTTGCTCAGCCTGAAATTATAATAATTTCTGAGGAATCTGAAGAACTTAGTCATGATGTTTTTCAGGATGTATTTGAGAATGTTGCACAAATTCCATTTGTTGTCTCCTCGGGAAGTGCAAAATGATCCAATGGAAGTTGAGGAACCACATGTTAGTGGTAATGAAAGGGGAATACCAAGTCTTGATGACTTGGCTGAAGCGGCTAGGCAAGTGTCAGAAGAAGCACAACCTCTTCCAGTACAGCAACAGGAATTCATCCTATAGCAAGAGGAAGAACATACTGAACAATTAGAAGTGTCCAATGACACACCGTTACCCCCTCTAACTTGTTAGGCAATGGTTGTTTATAAGAAGACATTTTTGATTGAATTTTTTGAATACCTTAGGACCACATGGAGACTGGTCACATTTCAAACCTTGAGTTTCTGCCACTTAGCCAAAACTGAAATTCAACAAAGTCTTTGGGAAGAAGAGAAGAAGAAATTGAAAAGAGAAATTGAAAGGCAGAAATAGGAAATCTAGGAAATGAAAAAAAAAGGGATGAAATGATGAAAATAACTGGCAAAATTGTGGAATGTAGACCACCGCCTAGGGTTTATGCTATGTGCCTAAAAGAGAAATTTCTTTGGTTTCAATTAATGATAATTTCAAGGAATTTAGATCCTGTTATTCATACAGCCAAAGAATTTTATGATGCATACCAAGTAGCCCCTAGTTGGCTGAAGAATTCTTTATGTGAATTTTATTTGCATGGTTTGATAATTCCCTCTGAAACAGAGTGGAATCCACTTCTTTATATTGGTGATATTCATTTGAGGTCACTCATGTCTTGGGCCGCTAATGAAACTAATTATGGTAGACAATTGGAGGCCTATGAAGAGGCTAAAAGGGATGAACCTCTCCCACTGCAACCTGAAAGCTCAGATCCCTACATAATGCTGAAAACTTGGCTTACTATTGTGTATGGGTTCAATAATCAAATAGAAAGAATAAAAATATTTGATATTAGGAAGCAAGTGTATGAAGAATTCAAAGGCCAACCATATCTGTTTTGGAAGCTTTCCTCTTCCAGAATTGAAAAAAGATGGGAAAAACTAACTATTGGTCTGAGGAAATTTGAGCCTCATAGCCCCCTGAATTTTAAAGCAGCCCTTGGAAGGACAAAGAAGTACATACAACTTGGTCTTCAGAAGAGGTTCAAGTTATGGTTTCCAATAACATTTCGACCTCTGGTTTTAATGTTGCCACTT
>VDFB02151128.1:0-13702 GCA_007258455.2 Sequoia sempervirens
CTAGTCTCTGCATTTTATCATTTAGTTTCATTCATTCTTTACATTTGTTAACTAAACTTATTAGGTTTTAGTTTTAATATTGTATACAATTTATACCAAATTCCAGTTTTATTTGTCCACTCCCATATGCCATTGTGGGAAAAACATTTCAAGAGAGATAAGCACAAGTCAAGTCTGCCTCACTCATATAGGTACACCTGCCTAGGTATAGAAACACCTGAAGAGTAGAAGGTTCAATTCATTTGGCCTTGTTTGTTACCGAAGCGTTGTGGCTTGGCAGCCTTTCGTGGTTCTAGAAATTTTGTGTTTTTGAAGCTAGTAGGGAGAGGAAGATGGGAGAGGGGTTGCGGAGAGGGTGGGAGGAAGGTAGGAGAGGTGAGAGGGTTGGGGGTTGGAGGGTCTGGTGGGAGGTGGGGGTTGTTCCAACCCTCTCCCTCCACTATTGGTCTCTCTCTCTCCCCCCTCCACCCCTCTCCCTGTTATGTTATCTCTCTCTCAGCATCTCCCCTCCTACCCCTCTCCCTCTCTTGGAGTCTCTCTCTCTAAACCCCTCCCCTCCCTACCCCCTCTCCCTCTTGTTAGGTCTCTCTCTCTCTCTCTCAGCCCCTCCCTCCTGCCACTCTCCCTCTCTTAGGTCTCTCTCTCTCTCAGCCCTCTCCCTCTTACCCCCTCTCGCTCTGTTAGGTCTCTCTCTCTCTCTCTCAACCCTCTCCCTCCTACCCCCTCTCCCTCTATTAGGTCTCTCTCTCCCTCTCAGCCCTCTCCCTCCTACCCCCTCTCCCTCTGTGGGTCTCTCTCTCACCATAGGCCCCTCTCCTCCTACCCCTCCCTCCCTCTTGTTGGGTCTCTCTTCCCTCCCTCCTTCCATTCCTCCTCTCTCCCCCCCCTCCTTTATTCCTCCCTCCTCCACCCCCCCTCTCTCTCCACTCCCCTCCTTCACCATCCATATCCCTTCCCCACTCCTTTATCTCTCTCATTTCCCCTTCCCTCTCTCTCTCCTCCTCCAAGTATCTCCCTCTCTCAGGTATCTCTCTCTCTCACTCCCTCTAGCTCTCTCCCTAGTACCCTTAATCCTCTACCCTATAAATGTACCATCTAAAGCTTAAAAAAACCAAATTTATCATAACGCGAGCACGTTATTAACTAGTAGAGATATGTCCATTTAGGATTAAATAATGTGAGCACATTTTTTATTGCACTAAAAATAGTAAAAAATCATAATATACCTGTGATGTCGGCCCACATTCTATATATTCTCCTGGTTTTGCATGTGCTCCAACAAAAAGTAGCTTTTTGGTGATTGAGTGAAGTGTGCATGCATAATTTTGAGATTCCACCACCTTTTGAATGTTCTTTCCATCACCTTTGCATAAAATAGCAGAGTTTTCACGTTGAGAAGCATATAATATAAATTCAAGTTTGAATTACAATGATAATCGATATACAATTGAAATTTGGAGGGGAATAAGCTTTTGAAGAAGTCAAATTTTTGAGGAGTTTGAGGAAGGAAAAAGCAAAGGCTGCATAATTGGGTAGAACTCCTCCATTTGAAACTTTTCTTTTTTAGGTACGTGAAATCTTTGTATATTTTCTTTCATTCTATTATGGCTTGCTTTTATTTTTGTTGTTTTGCTTATTCCATGTTGATCAAATTGTTTGTTTGTGATGCAATATCAAATTTACAAGGCACTCAACAACATCATTTCTTTAGGGAACTTCCTTCCCAAATCAAATCAGGAGAAGATCAATTTATACAAAATTTTTCAAATTCATCCAAAACTACTTTTCATTCAACCAAAATCCATTTATTTCATTTCAAGTTATAAGGCTATCAGTAGCCAATTCACCATCTCCATATAGAAAACCATTTTCAGAATCAACTTTCAACTTTGTTCTTGTCATAAACAATACAACAATCACTCATCAACTCAACTTACCCCTTCAAGGAAAAAACAATAAAACACCTATGTTCCTTAGACCTTCAATCAAACATCATCCCAACCATTTAAGATATCTTTTCTCAAATCAACACATCCATCATCCTATCTTCACTTAAACACCATTTGTAACAACAACAAGCAACATTAGTTTAACACTGTCACCAGACCTTTAAGATACCAATTTCTTCATGAATTGATTGTAATATTCCAATATATCAGTATAGACTCACTCTGACTACTTTGCATTCAGGACACCATTGCCATATATTGGAAACATATGCCAAAATCATCAAATCTTTCACAATCTACCTTCAAAAAATTACCAAGCATAGACACAATTGTGGCATCACAAATGAGACTGCTCCCAAGCACTTAACAACATTCTTTTGTTGTTTCTACATATTCTCTGTTTTTAGCAAACAATGCCAAATATCCCTAGTAGGCCAACATTCCATCTAATCAGGTGATTCCTTTTCTATCAAAAGAATTTACATAATCCCAAAATAGATTCTCAGGCCTATTTTGATTCTTTTCAACATACTATAAAATTTTATACACTTATTTCACAAAATAGAGTAGAACCAGCATGTTGTCTACTAGTAAAATCCCTTAAATAGGTCAATTTATCAAAGCAAGTCATCATAGAACTATTCACTAATCCACCAAACCTGCAAACAGTCTTAGGCCATGTGTAGAAACTCACAAATAAACAAGTTTCAAGATGGGAAATTCACATCAATACACAAAATCAGTAAACACTTGATTATAGGGTGAAAACACACCAACCATGAGGGTTTCTTTAATGAAACATTTGTAAAACCTCTACTACTCCGCCCAACAATTCAAACATGCTTCATTAGGTTTGCAAATTATTTTGAAATCATTTCTAAGCTCCTCTACATGTTGTTTCCTCAAACCCTACTTGAAAACACCATTTTTTTGAATGAGAAAATTCAGAATTTTGTTCATGAAACAATATCCCAACTTCTTATTTCTATTTACCCCTACCACACACATATTCACATTGAAAAGACACTAAATATGATTCATTCCACTGACCTACTAGCCCTACATCGGTGGAATGGCTAAGAATCACTTTTTAGACTCTCAAAAAAATTCTAAGGAAACCACAGACCGAGACTTAAGAAACTAAGTTCAAATTCTTGATTATTTGAATTAGAATTCCTACAACTTTCAAGAATGAAAGAAGTCTCTTTCCCTGACAAGAATCAAATCTTAGAATGCTTGAATCACTATGCAACCTGAAAACAAGAATAGAAAAGCTTTCGAAAATAACTGAGCAGAGGTTTTTTTATTGATTGTTATGGATTTTTGGGATACAAGATCTGCCTTTCTCGAGCTTACAATGCTTTAAAGGTGTCTAAAATTCTGGCTGAAATAACTACCTTCATCTCTACTCAACCCATCCTGCCCTTCCACAAAAAAAGACTCTTCACCTCCTACTTTTGTGCAATTTTACATTTTTACAATAATTGACAACTTTTGTTATAAAAAGCAACTTTTCAATAATATCACCTAGTGACCTATTTCATGGTGCAAATACATTGAAATTCATCATTTAATGACCTTCACTCATCATATTTACTTGAACATTACAAATTGAACAAATTAGTCTTTTGAAGGAATTTCATGAACTAGGTGCTTCTGCACCAGTTTGTCATGTTACGACCTTATGTTGTCAATGGATCTCTTTGTGTGCATGTCAAAGCCATTGAGTTATTATGCTCCAAAGCTTCAATTAGTTAATTTGACAACTTAGCACTTTGGTAATGTGCAAAATTATTCATCATGCCAAAGAAATGAATTGTTAAAAGAAAAAAACTAACAGATGATCAACTCCAAGCCATCAGAGATAAAGAGAAAAAATAGATGAGGGAATATCATGAAAAACAAAAATTGGGAACGATTGATGAAAACAAACCAGCTGTAGAAACCCCAACCATCAAAAAGAGAAAATAAATTGGCAGCACAAAGGGCACACAAATGTGAAAAGAGTCGCATAGGGGAGATGCGTGACATCGAAGCTGAGACACACCCTCTACCGCAAGTGAATACGAAGGGACACCATTAAGCACAAGCAAATATGGAGGGACACCATCTACCACAAGTGAGCATGGTTGGACACCATCCACCACATCTAAAGTTGAGATTACATCATCACTTGGAGTTGACGAACAAGGTATGCCATCATCCCCATGTGAACCTCAAGGTATGTCTTCTATTCCACCCTCGATCGAAGGTACGCAATCTAGCCCACCTCAATTCAATATTGATGAAATTGTTAATGTTGAGATGTATGTACCTAAGAGAAAACCACCTATAATTTTGCGTAGAAAGCCAAAGTTTTTGATTAATATTGATGAGGATATTTTGCAGCACATGAAAGGTAAGATTCTAGAACACATTTGTAGAAGATATGCTGATAAGATTTGGAAAATGTTCTTTGAAAGGCTAAATGAGACCGCAAGATGTCAACTATTTGTTCAAATGATGCGGGGTTTAAAGTATAGAAACATCATGAAGACTCTTGGGTTGAGAACATTGAATGCATCAAGTGAAAACACTATTGTGAAAAATCTAATGGATGCTTATGACAATTTGGGTAAGACCTCACGCTCAAAGGATAGTAATGTCACCCAACGTGTCATTACATCAACTTTGGTAAGCTATCAAACAAAGAGATCTCTGCCCCACAAGACAAGTGAACAAATGGGAATTAGTAGAAAAACTTAATCAAAAGCTTCTAAGGTAAAGAAATTGGAAAGTACTCAACTAAATAGAATTATGGCATTCTCGCAGACCGCCACACAAAAGATAAAAAGTTGGCTGAAGCTACTTGAGGTCTACCAATTGGAAGATTATTAAAATAACAATACAAGGCCATTCAATCAAAGGGATATTACAAGTAATATGAGAATAGGTAGGTTGAAACTATGAGCCACATCCAGCATTTTGGATATGACTCAAACCCAATTTTTTCATAAATTTCAAAATGCTTATCCTCAAATTAGTATTTCTCAAAGATTCTTTGAAATTCTTAAACCTTTTTATGTCAAGATAAATCACACATTCACTACTTATTGTTGTGGACTACATATTGAATTCGCTAACCATTATGATGTTTATCATTCTATATGTTTAGATTTTCATACTAATGATGTTTTGCAAGATTGTGGCATAGAAGCCCCACCAAAATCTTCAAGAGAGTTCTTATCAAAAAATTTATGTCAAATAGAGGATGGCCAAATATTCTACATGAGAACATACTTGGATGGTTCATGTGAGCGTTGCAGTGGCTTGCAACGAATGCAAGTATGCAAACACATGGAAAGCACATATGAGGTGGGGCATAAACTAGTAGATTTTAGGAAGTATAAAATAGTGGCATACACTACAAAAGATGGGTCTCAAGAAAAAATGTGTGATTTGGTTGTTGAGAAGATTCCATTGTATCATTTTATGTCCATGTTTCATGAGAATATAGTGTATGAGTATGCAAGGCATACCCATAGAGCCTGATGGTTGGACACACAATTCAAGCTATGCAAGGACACCTTTCCACTTGGCAACATAGTATCAGTGGTTGAATTTACAGAGAAATACACTCTACAGCCACAACATGAGGTCCAGTCATAGTATTACAACTCCACATAGGTTTCGATATTTGTGCACATAGCATTCATTCATGCAGCTGCTAGTACAGAGGACCAAAGGAAGGTATTGAGGGAGTATCACTTTTATATTAGTGATGATCACACACATTCCCAAAGTTCATGCAAGGTTGTTTCCAAATTTTCTATAATGATTTGGCTCAGAGGGGCATACCATACAAATGGGTATTACATTAAGGTGTTCGTGATAACTGCGACAAGATAACCCAAGAATACGCGCGATGTTCTACCGGATGCGCAGGATGCATCCCCACTCTCAAGCACGCGGTTCAACATATGGAAATTTTGTGAGGCTAGACATGTGGAAAGGGGAGCATGATCAAGCAAGTGTAAGTATGTGTGAAAAGGAAAGCATTAGTAACGAGAAGAGTTAAAGTATAAAGACAGTGCACAATTGAAAGATGCAAGATCAATCATCGAGTGGTGTAATGCTTCGATGGGTCTAGGTAATGAAGGTACATCTTCAGTTTGTATATTTTTTTGGTTGATGGATGATAATAACATTCCACCATATGAGGATTGTTGTACACTAACAAGATCGACCGGAAGCTGCACTCTTTCCTTAGCTCAATTGCAGGTTCATGGAGTATCGATACACGTAAGATGGCATGCTTTTGTTCTTCATGTACAATGCAAGCCTAGAATTATTGTGAGTCAGGGGAGTGGGTTGATAAATGGTTGACAAGTTATCTTAGCCCACTTCACACGTATCGCCCTCTGATGGCATTGGAACTAACACAGATGGAATCGTCGGTCAACTTTGACCATGTATCAGATCTAGTTCAACCAGGTAATATATCTACTTGCTTAGTTTTTGAAATTCCATATTGTTATCTTACTTTGTACCGTATTCATAATGTTGACTAATTTTAAGAGATTTGTTGCACATATCAATGCAGTGCATGTTTATGTAGTTATTGCAGATGGAGACAATGAAGAGGGAATGGACTATTACTTGTGTCATTGTGTTGAGGTAAAGAAATTGGAAGTTTTCTCCCAATTATAGATGGAGAAAAACATTGAATTCTATAGGCTCAGCTTGTTGTTACTTTGAATGTATTTAGAAGGTACCTAATGCAAGAGTAAAGCAAAACATTGGTTGTTTGAGGAATTTACAATGATCGTAAGATTCTTCATTACTCAAACCTTGTTGTGGTATTATAATGTCTATTTGATCAAATATGGGGTAGACCTTTGAACAAGACCTTGTGGAAGGTGCATGAGTCTAACCATGAGGTAATACTTGGCACAATAAAGAGTAGGGTAGACTTAGATGGTTCACTAGATTAATTTGTAAGTATACACAATGGTTCTTATTAATTTATACTTGTATCCACATCAATTTGGTTGATGCCAATGCTATCATCTTATTTTACTTTGTGTATCTGTATGTAACTAGGAAAACATTGATTGGTTTCCCCTTGCATAAAATGCAGATTTATGAGCCATCCAAGAGAATCTCAAGCAGAAAAGAAATGCAACATCCTTATTTTGATGATCTTGACAAATCTCAATTATGATTTTAAGCCATTACAAAAGTGTGTGCGAAGCTTGGTGAGACAATTTCAAGTTATTCATTTGAATTTAACCTTATCATGACCACCTATGACGTAGACATTATAAAAGCATCTCGAATTTCAAGAAATTCTATTCATGAGAGGTGTTGTGTGCAATAGGTATCTTGGAACTCCTAGTGAAGATGTATGAAAAATATTGACTAAGTTGAGAGACTGCCATTCCTATCTATAAATTCCTTCTGTCTATTTTAGATGAGCTATTTCTTTGTATTCTTTTCCTTTGCGTATCTGTAACTAAACTAGTAAAAATTGATTGGTCCCTCCTTGTAGAAAATGCTGATTTTTAAGCCATTAAAGAGAATCTCAGCCAAAAAAGCAATGCAACATCCTTATTTTGATGATCTTGAAAAATCTCAATTTTCATTTGAACAAAATCTTGCAATAAAAGTTCCCTGTTCATAAATTTCTATGTTTTCTTTCAGTTTTGTTAGCTTTGTACTACCTGTACAGTAGATTTAGACCTTGTCCTTTATATATTTAAATAAAACAAAGAATTATATTTCTTTTGAGTCCATCTAGAAGAACATCTATTGAGTTTTTCCACTGTTAGAGCACATTTTCTGAAATTTAGTTTGGAACCTTCAATTTGAGGTTTTGAGAGTCAAGTAAAGAAATAAAGCATTCTCCACTGAATTAGGCTTGTAGATTAGTGGAGTAGGGTTATAGTAGGGTGTTTATGGTACAAGAGCACCAAGGACAATCAGGACCACAAGGTGGTCAAGTGGTAAATTTTGATTTGTAGTCCATGAAGAATGTTGTAATAAGGTCACAAGGACCATTAGGAAATGTTTTAAGTCAATCTGGGTTGGTAGGATATGGGGTTGCAATGTCATGTTAGCATGTTGTTAATTTGGTGTAATGAAGCCTTGAATGTCCTAAATGTGAAAATGTATGTAAATTCATAATGTAAGGGTCAAGATGATGTAATGAGGCCATCATAAGGTCACTAGTTTAGGAATGGAGTCATTTACATCAATATGTCAAAAGTTGCACATAACAATGTAATGTTGTTAAACCAAAAGTTGTCATTTTGCAAATACTTAGAAGTTGAAGGTCACACTTGTAAAACAAGTTGAAAAGTGGTTGTAGTCAGTTGAGGAGGTTGATATGCCTTCAAAAAGTCCTTGTGAACGTTGTATGTTGTTGGCAATCATACTATCCAAAGCAGGAGCACCAACTCCATATTTTCAACACTTGAACTCTTGTGGTTTCTATTATTTGGTAATTTGATCATTTAGGGTGTTCTTAGATGGTTTGAGGTCATTCTATTTCATTTAATAAGGATTCAATACCATTTTTGTATGTATTAGGTCAATTGAGTCATGATGTAAAGAAGTTGATCAATAAGGGGATTCATGTGGTGAACCTTGTAATTTAAGTGTTTTAGGTTTATTTGTGTTAAATAAGGGATTTACAGACCATTTATCATGTAATTTGATTCTTAGGAACGATTCTTTAAAAAATTGCATAAGAAATATTGATAAATTGCAAAATGCAAAAATTCTTAAAACTGCCAAAAGCCAAAATTAGCAATTTTAGTGGAAGACAAAAAGATAGAAGTTCAAAATGAAAGAATATGCATTGGGGAAGATAAAGAGACATTGTAATTGCTATTTTAATTGCATTCAAGGCTAATTATTCAATATAGAAATTTTGGTTAATATTTGATTCAGAGTTTTCAACGCTTTATTTCTGATTTTTCATTGTATTTCCTGATTTTAAGAGTTTCCTTCACCTGTACAGACCCGTACATTCTTAGAAGGATTTCTCATTCATGTTTTCATGTAGTATTGTGAATTATCTTCTAGTTTCTTCCATTTAGGGCTTCCAATATTTGTTTTGGAGGGAGAAATACTGATTTTTCTGTAGCAGCCCGTGTAATAGATTTATCACTGTTTTGTGATTAAAAAAATGTAATTTTTGTCTTCCCACCTACTATAAAGCCATGTGACTTGGTGGGAAGACTTTCATGCATGTATATTAGGTGTGGAATGAATTTTCTTGGCTAGAGGAAGTCTTTAAGTCCGAATTCTTACGATGCCTAGGTAGAAAATATTAAGTTTCTATGTGAAAATGTTGGTTTCAAGTTGTCTTTTCATGGATTTGTGTTGGGATTGAGTTTAGGAAGGGTTGGAAGGTTTGGAAAGACCTAGGGAAACATTTTTTATGTTTTGGTTTTGTGAATTGTGGCTGTTTGAGTGAAGATCTTGAGAAACCCTAGATTTTAGGAGGGAAAATGAGGGTTTGTTGGAGCAGCAGGTTAGCAAACTTGTACGGAGTATTTGACCAAAAAAATTGTGGTTTTGAAGCAAAATTTGTGATTGTCTAGGAAATCTTGTTATGACAAGAAGATTAAAGGTGGATTTGTTTGTAAAATTGGGATAGTTCTTGTAGCCCTTGAGCATGATACCTTGATATTTCTTTAAGCTTTGGCAAATGAATCTTAGGTGGAAGCTTGGATCTATCTTCTTGATGAAGTATGAATGTTATTTGGATGATCAATGGATATTTTTACAATTCTCTTTAAGGAATTGGTCTTTTAGTTGTTCAGTGGTGAATTGGAAGACTATAGTGCTGACCTTATGGAAGTTGGATTAGATATATGAACCTGAGTTGGTTTCTTGGTTCTTAAGTCTGAATTTGTATTCCTCCACCCTACTCTGCATTAGTTGATATTCCTTGAAAAAAATTCATTTATTTGAGAATTCATTTGGGAAGCTAAAGTGATAAAGCCCAAAAACATGGTTTGTATGGCTACTAGAGTAGACCTAGTTGAAATGAGATAATTGTCAAGATAGATACTTGGAGTTTTGCAAATTACTTAGGACTAATCTAAATGTGTTTGTTGAAAGATTCCAATCCCTGTCTGCATCAGTTTATTATTTTGGTTGAATCATTTTGTGCAGGGAATTCAAGAATGCAAAGGTGGAGTTGTTGCTATAGAGCCAACATCTGAGTTTTTCATCCAAAAATGGAGGTTTTATGTAGGGTATGGAAGAAATAATGAATGAATGTCTAGGGAAATTATTCTAAAAGAATTTTTAGGCATAATAAGGCATGATCCAAGTGTTGGTCAGAGTGTTTGAGGTTTCTTAGAGTGAAATACTTGAAACCCTCACTATTTTTTGTGATTTTCACCCTATAATCAAGGGTTTACAAATTTTGTGTATTGTTGGGCGTTTTCCATCTTGAAACTTGTTTATTTGAGATTTTTTACACATGGAAAATAACTTTTTGAGGTTTTTTGGTATTTTGGTGATGATTAAAGACTACTTTCTTTGTTAAAATGGCCTATTTAGGGTTCTTTAGAAGCAAAGAAGTTGGGACAACATACGTGTTTCAAAATAAGTGTATCTAAAAATGACATATGTTTTTAATGGAAAAAATGGGTACCCTAAAATTTATTTATCCTATAAAGATTCATTGTGGTTTGCATGTGACACCAGATTTAGTGTTTTAGCACTTACAGGTAAATTTAGTCTTCTAGTGCAAGCAATTGTGAAATATGATTAAACAGTTTTGTAAGAAGGTTTTTTAGCTTTTTTCATATCAAAATAAAGATGAATAAAGTGTACCAAGTTCTGGTAAAATTTTGGAAGCAAGATTTGAAGGTTAGGTGTCTTTTTTCCTTGTGAAAAGTTGTAAAGTCGTGCAATTTTTGTTCTTCAACTCGTCTAACCAAACAGACTGTTCCAATACATCTAAATAGGAATTTTTATGCTAGGAATGGTCCTCTTTCACACCCAAACACATGGAATCACTCTGAGCTATGTTCAACCAGATCGATCCCTTAAGGGACCAAAGGGAAAAATGGCTACAAACTTCAGTGTGAGGTTACTCGGACACTGTGATTCTTAGAAACTTCTCATCTGATCCTATGGGATCATGTTGGGCCCCTCTACAATAATTTCTCTTGGTTTTTCGTTATCTCAAAGTGGTTTTTTTGTAGTGTCTAGTTTTCAGTTGATAGAAAAAGTGTCAAATGGAAGCAGTGGAAAGTTGCAAAATGGTGCAACTTTCATTTTGTAACACATGTGACCAAATAGACTATTCCAACACATCTGAATAGGCATTTTTATGCTAAGAATGGTCCTCTTTTGCACCCAAACACGCGGAATCACTCTGAGCTACGTTCAACCGAATCAACCCTTTAAGGGTCCAAAGGGAAAAATGGCTGCAAACTTCAGCATGAGGTTACTTCCGGGAAACCGCGGATGCTTAGAAACTTCACCGATCCTATGGAACATGTTGGGCCCCTACAATAACCTCTGTTTTGTTATCCTCGTAGCATATCCCATAGTGTCTAGTTTGCCCAAAGCAAAGGAAAGCAAAGTGGTGCAATTTTTATTCTCAGAACTCATGTGACCAAATCTAACTATTCTAATATCCTAAATAGGTGCATTTTTATGCTAGCATGGTCTTCACACCCAAACACGCAGTAATCACTCAGCCACGTCAACCGCATTGATCCCCTTATGGGTCCAAAGGGGAAAATGGTCGCGAAACCTCAAACATGAGGTTACTAACACTATGATTCCTTTGTTAAACTTTCGCCTCCAATCCTATGAGATTGTATTGGGCCCCTCTACAACCTTCTTGGTTTCACTATTTTAGGAGTGATTTTCCCGTGGTGTCTAGTTTTCACTTGATGGAAAAAGTGTCAAACGCAAGCAATGCAAAGTTACAAAGTGGTGCAACTTTTGTTCTACAACTTGTGTGACCAAAAGAACTATTCTAATGCATCTAGATGGGTATTTATACACTAGGAATGGTCCTCCTTTGTACCAAAACACAATAATCACCTAAGCTACGCTCAACTAGATCGATCCCCTTAAGGGTCCAAAGGCAAAATGGCTGCAAACTTCAACATGAGGTTACTTTAGGACACCATGATGCTTAGAAACTTTCGCCCCGATCCTATGGGATTGCATCGGGCCCTCTACACACCTCTCTCTGCTTTTCATTATCTCGTGAGTGGTTTCTCTCGGCTGGTGTCCAATTTTCTGCCTGATGGAAAAGTGTCAAATGCAAGTGCTAAAAGTTGTGTTGTGGTGCAATTTTTGTTCTACAAATCCCCTGTGACTAAAATGGATTACCCAACACATCCTGAGTAGGTACTTAGGCTAGGCATGGTCCTTCTTTGCACTCCAAACATGTGGAATCAAGCCTCGAGTTATGTTCAACCTGGACGATCCCCTTAAGGGCTCGAGTGTAGATGTTGAAATAGGCCATTCCCTCCCATTGTTTTAGGGCCGGTCTTTAGCGGATATGGGCCCCATGTAACTTTGAATTGTGGTAGCTTGGACACAAAAGCCCCATTGATGCTAGGGTTCAATTTGTATGATTTTGAAAAAAGAAGCCAACTGAGTAGAGTTATCAACATTATTCGTAAATCATAAGAATTTGTTTAGTACACTAGCCATTTTGATGCCTTCTTGTAGTCTCAAACATTATTTTGTATCATTGTTACATTGGTTTTCAAAGTGGCATCTTAATATAGCTCCATAATACAAAATCTGGTTCACGCTGATTTTCACATGAATCAAATCACGTTGATGTAAAAAAAACCATGAGACCATAGCTTGTGGTGCAGGAGCACCTAGGTCATGTAATGCCTTCAAAAGGCTAAGTTGTAAAATATGTATTTAAGTCCATGTAATGCCAAAATTAAATGTAATCAAGGCATGAAAAAGCACAAAGTGTACAATATTGTCAAAATGCTAAATATGTAAAAGAGAGAAAAAGAAGGAATGTGAAGAGACAAAACAAGAAAATCAAGAAAATCAAGGAAGAGGACAAGTCATAGGTCATTCAAGGAAGATGAAGAGGTAGTTGATAGTTGGAAACTTCTTTAAAAGCATTGTAAAGGTTGAGCAAAGATATCATTGTATTATGGAAGAATTAAATTAACAAAGAGTTCCCTATTTTAGCTTATTTTCTGTGTTTTTCAGTTGTTTCTTAACTTGTATGAACTGTGCAAGAGTTTAGGGTTCAAATTTAGATTGTTTCCAGTAGGTTGGGGAATCACCATTTTTTTTCATCCATTTGGGAAGGAATCCAATAAATTTAATGTTTCTTTGAGCATTCTTCTTATGGCTTAGTCTGAAATCCTGTGCATTGAGTTTTGAGAGTCTTATAAGGCATTTCCACACTACTCCACCAATGTAGGTCAATTAGATTGGTGGAGTAGGTTAGGGATAGGTTATTTGTTATGTTTTGATGTTTTTGAGTGGAGGAAAAAGCAAGAATACCTTGAAGGAGCTGCTGCTACATAGGAAATTCTGAGTTTTCCAGTCAAAATGAACAGTTTCCAGCATGACAGTGGAGAAAGAACAAGTGCATGGGTTAGAAGATATTTCCAAATGGCTTTTCAGATGTATTTTGACATGTTCCAATGGTTGGCTAGAGGTTTTGAGGTTTGCATGTAGCCTATACAGGAAACCCTCATTGATTGTTGAGTTTTTCACCCTATAAACAAGGGTTTGTCAATATA
>VDFB02151130.1:0-20289 GCA_007258455.2 Sequoia sempervirens
CATACAATGGGAAAGATACATCAAATACATGATAAGATACAACTGAAATGATTACATTACATAACATCAACACTATCTCAAGTCTAGTATGAGATTTAGAATCTCTACATAAGGTACAACATCCATGCTCACGAACATCAATTGGGGACCCAATGGAGTGCATAGCACGTTCCACCCGATGGAACCCTAAGGTCCACCCCCTGTGCTAGGAGATGAAAATAAGGTCCCATCACAAACAGTCAAGAAGATAGTAACACATCACAAAGGCTAGCAAGACTCCAACATACAAAACACAACATAACAACTCACAACAGAGTCACCACTTCCAGAGGCACACAAACAACAAAAGGGATCACATGACTAGAGAATGCTAGGTTACATTAGGGAGGAGTTTCATTGCACAGTTGATATGGGTTATCTTGGTTGCTCTTCCTAGGCCCCGACCCCCATCCTGGGTTATCCTGTTGGCATCTACCGATCCCCAGCCCCCATTAAACTCATGCAAAATCAACATACCTTTCATGAGGACAAGGCAATTTATCTCTCCATTCTAGGCCTTCCCATCTCATCTCAAGCCTAAACAAGCACTTGAGCCATGAGTGAGGAAAATATTATCTTGATTAATGTGAAAATCTACCCAAATCCCCTAATACTTTAGTTAATTTATCACTGTATTACGAAACTCTCAATGGGTTATCCTAGTCAACCACTTTGGGTTTCGGCCCCCATTAAGAGCCACTCCCCCTACATGCAACTAGAAGACCCAACACATCAATAGGGTAATACATCTTGCATAAATTACAAAACCAAAGAACACATAGAGCGAGGCATGAACCCTCTCGCACACCAAAAAACAACCATGATAATAAATAAGTAGTGCATGGATAAAACCCTCATGAACACAATTCAAGTACATAATCAACTATTTCACAAGGTAATAATCATGAAAACCAACATGAAGAAAATAACTCCCCCTAGCCTCTGGAAGTCTAATTAACCATTTTACAGAAGGACTCCCATTTTGAAATAATAACTCAAGATCACCTCCATTTCCAAAATAATCACAATAACATGAACTCTTAATAACTAGTTACATATAGTAACCACATATCAACAAATATAAAATATAAGCAAAAAACATCATTCTAAAGGCTCAATAAATTCATTCCTTAAATAATTTCCAAAGTTATTTAATTACATAGAAATCCTTCTTCTTACTATTTAAATTTTCCAAATCCTTATTTAACATAGCCATTTAATAAATATACCTATATATTTAATTTTGAGTCTATTGTTACAAACAGTAATCATATTTAAAGAAGCAACCACTTATAAATATACACAAACATATATAAATATATATATATATATGTATATTTATGTTAGTAAAAGTTTGAGTATTCAAATGATTGTATAAATCAAACTTTTCACAACCGAAAGGAAACCTCACAATATACCTAGCGAACTATACACTGAAAGCCAAAGAAATTGTTGTATAAGATTTGAAACTCAACTATGACAAGAAAAAATGAGTTTAAAAGCATGTTTACGAAATGAAAGCATAAACATATCAAATTTCAACCATACAACATAAACAATGAATTTCCAAATAAACCTCAGGTTGCCAAGCATCATTAAAAATATCGAATGGCTTAACTTAAACACAATCGAAAACTTTAGAAAATGAAATCACAACTCTTAAATGTGAAATGCCTTATGTCAGGTAGGAAGAATGCAAGGAGGTCACAATTTTGAGCATAAAATATGGCGAAAAAAACATATATAAACTATAAAAGGGTTATCATAGCCTCAAAAAGAGAAAATGAAGTAAAACAGGGAACAATGTCGACTATGATAAAACAAAACCATAAAAATAAATTTGAACCCGTAACATCTTAATCCATTCGGTCTATCAAGATAAAGCATTAAGAAGGGAAACTTGCCATAAGAAAATGCTAAACGATCTACCATACCAAAGGTGAATTCTTATAAAAGATGATCTTTACCAAACTGAAACTTATAAAATAAAATATCAATTTCTAAACTTCCCGCTACAGAGAGCATGTTGCAAGTAGCACCTACTAGACAAGTAAAATGCATGAGGATAAAGGCGAACACAGACGCGAGAGGCAACGAATAGCCAATCAAATAATTAAAGAGCGATTTACAAGTTATGCTCATCGATATGCATATATTCAAAGGACACCATGAAATAAAGTTGTCGAACTACTGAAAACAAGAACAGAAAAATCGAACCCCACATATTACACACCATTGATTAACAAAGGTAAGGGCTAATGAAAATCAAAGTCTCCAATAATATGGGTATGGAACCAGAGACTAAAGGAATACAATATTTAAGAAAAATGTAGAGAACCCAAGCACTGCTTAAGGAACAATTTCGTAGAGAAAAGAGAGGGGAACGGGATGCTCGCTGCTCATGTAAATAACCAAGAAAGAAACATAGCACAAGACTTAATGTAATTATACCCGTCAAATGGAGGATAATGTAGATATCAAATTCCAAGGTTATATTAATTTTGCATGCCACAGTATAATCATTGCAAGGCACCAAATGCTTCCAATATGGCTATCAACTAGATATAAAAAGAATTCAGTATTCAAAACTAGAGACAATTCAACCTATGGTGCATGGAAAGGAAGCCAAGATCCTAGATTAAGGAAAGGGTGAAATCACAAAGAAAAAATACCAATGGCCATGCAAAGAGAGTCAAATTCACAATCTACAAAAGATGTAATTTATAATTGTTTCAATTTACAATCAAACAACAAAGAAGTGTTTTGTTTTACGGAGCACAAACATTAAATATTCATTTTCTGAATAGAGTTAAAATTGAGAAAATAGTGGAACCTGGCTTCGATCAAATGGCATGGCTTGTAGAATCGTTGTCGAATCCAAGCTTCTACGACAACTCCACATCTTTGAGATTCTTGAACTCCTTTAGTAATTTTTTTCCAATTTCAATTTTTGAAAGCAATCCACTAAGTACAATTTTTCTACTGATAATTTTTTTTTGCAAACCAAGTATTTTGTTTGAAAACAAAAAAAATCCATCATCCTTATAATAATCCCCCAAAAAGATAGTTATTAACCTAGGAAAGCTTTTATTTTTCAAAAAAAATAGGCAGATAAAAATCTCATAAAAATGACAAGTTTCCAACGATGGCCAATTCGAAATCATGCATGTGTTTTGAAATTACTTTTTCTATCTTTTTAAATTGCTTTAACAACTTGTTCGAAATCACATCCAATTAACTATTTTATTTTAAATTATATTATTTTCCTCATTTGCTTAATTAAATCTTAATGATAATAATAATAATTATCTTGATATTTAATTATAAAATACTTTATCACATAACAATTTAATTTAATAAATTAATTATCAAAAATTCCATATAAATATCCATTTTCAATCTTGATTTATTTAATTATTTATTTAATTCCAAATTAATAAAACAACCTTATAAATCAATTTAATTTAATTAAATCGATTAAACAAGGCAACTCATAACATTAATTTCTCCACAAATTACCATTACAATTTATTTAAATTTAATAACTAATTAAACAGCATAATCAACAATTAACTAAGTATCATCACAAATCACCCATCAACCATAAAGTCAAAATGAGACAACTGACCAAAGGTGCAAACATGAATGACGGGGTGACTAAACAGGTACTCATCCTCATCGAGGATGATGGCAAGGGTAGGGGATCTTTTGTCATCTTCGTTTTCAACAACATTTCCATTGGGTTTTAAGGCACGCTCATATCTAATAGTTCAAATGGATTTCATGCATGTACCTGCAATCTGCCTTAGACAAAATTTCGAATAGCATATATATATATACATATCAAACAATCAAACACACCGTGAGAGGAAATCGCAGTGTAGTAGGGTACTCATGAATGAGTAATGCTACACTATCCCTCCTACCAAGACACTTCAGACAATAATCAACATCAACGGATAACAATAATTACATCATAAAAAACATAGATCAATCATGAATTAAATGTACAGTAAACATAATCATATAACCACATGATACTCATAACTAAATGAATCCAAACACACAAATAAATCCATATGACCATCAGAACATATGCATAAGCCAATAGTATCATGAACATCAAAGTATGATCAACTTTCATCCAAACCAATCCAAACCAATCCAAAACAATGAAACTAGCATCATCAAGGTATCATAGTGTATATCCTAACATAATAAGTATCAGTCTAATGAAGGAAACATGAGAGGCACTACACTTATGAGCTTGATAGCACCGGCAACATCTTGTTTAATTTCAGCCATCTTTGCTAGTTGTTCTTGTTGACTTGTGTTTCCTTTCAAATTCTTCGTCTTTCCACTAACCCTGACACCTTCGAGCGAATTGCTTATGGTCTTGACTCTGAATTTTCCCTTGGAAGAGGAAGGTAGTGAAGGATGTACAATTGGTGGCTCTGAAACTAGGACTACCTTCCACATCCTCTTGTTGTCCAATAAAAGCATATTGGTCTTGACAATTTGGCTTGAGCCTACAAACAAATCGCCCATCTGTTGATCAAATTTTTCATGTAGAAGGGTTGTAATGGTTGATGCATGCAATGAAAAACTCGAGATCAGACACTATGATGGGAATAGAAGTTGTTTCCAACAATCCACAATGATCAAGATGCTTGATTGTAGTACTGTCTATGCCTTCCAAAGTGCTCATTTTAATCATTGGATGTACATGGCACAAGTCAGTGTCAAATTTTTTCAAGTAGTCATGAATCAAGACCGATTTGGTCTTGTATTCAATTGGATTTAATTGCATTTTCAAAAACTATAATTTTCACTATAAACTTGGATATGTTCAGATGAACTTTCGAAAAGGCTAAAAATAGCTTCTAATGAGCCTAAAAATAGTCGATTGAGGGGTAATTTCAAGGAAATTTTATAAAAAGTGGGTTTTGTTAAGAATGTATTTCTAAGTTGACCTAGATCATCCAAAAATTAGAAAAATAACCTTTCCTCAAGCATGCAATGACTTCTTAGAAATAGAAGTTGTAGGGGTTGTAGTGATTGAAAGAGCAATTTTTCTCAAAAAAATCGAGCATATGGGTTTTGTAGCCACCAATGTGCTTATCAAACCCAATTTCTCCATTTTTTGAAATTTTGACTTTTTCACCACCATGAAAAAGAAACTTCAGAAAATAAATAAAATAAAAGTGAAGCTTCAAAAAGAGGGAAGCACAAGGCAATTTTTCTGAAAAATTCTTAAACATGGGTTTTGTTGCCAACATTGTGCTGAACGAACCCAAATGACCAAATTTGTGAAAAACTATTGTTTACTTGGACATGCAAGAGAAAACCTAAGACAAGGATAGAAGAAATGCGAGGAGGAGAAGATAGAAGTTATATTTTTCCTCTGTAAAATGGCGCCTATGCCATGAATCCAGTTTGATGAAGTCTAAAAAGCATGTGTTGAAAAGATGAAGTCTAGAAAATTATCCCTCTGAGCAATCAGGACCTGGAACTATGAAGAACACTAAAAAATCCCTCTTTTAGCACCTCCAAATCCTATTTGTGTGAGAAAATATGAGCTCGCCTTCAACCTGTGATGGAGAAAATGGATGCACAAGTTCTTTAATAAAAAAATTTCATGAATGGAGGCATCATATGCAAGTTAAATCCTAAATTTAGGATGAAAAGATCTCATTGGACCTCTAATTAGTCAACTAAATGAAGACTAAACCCTAAAATAGGTTCCAATCAGTATGCAAAAGAGGGAGGATTCCACATGCAAGAAAAATAGAGCAATTCATAGTCACTTTGGAGGTGAAACTTATGTTTTATCCTCAATTCAAGTTTAGTTGAAAAATCCCTAAATTTTAGGGCGGCCAAGGCATGCACTTCACTTCAAAAATTCTTCAAGTCAATGTTTGACTTTAATTGCCAACTTTCCCAGACTTAGAAACTTTTTGAAATTTTTCATTTTTATCCTTTGCAAATGTCATCGAAGCCTATGTTTGATCACTATTTCTAAGTGACTGACAGATCTAGTAGACTAGCTAATAGTCATGTTGAAGAGTAGGATCAAAATTAACAAGGAAATTTTTGAGGTTGCAAACCCTAAATTTGACTTTTGAGCCATCAAAATTTTGGGCGCCCTTGGCCAACAGGGGTGCTTTTTCTCATCAAACAAAAAAAAATTAGGATTTCATCATCTCAAACTTTATTTTCATCTCCCTCCAACCTACACTTCTCAGTACTTGACAAATCTCTTGAGCTGACTAAGAAGTCCATTGCAGAGCTGGAAGAATTCTAGACATGATCTTCTAGAGGGCAAAAACCCTAAAAACTGCATCTAGCATGTCAAAATCTTGGGTGCCCTTGGCTAGTAGGGGTGCTTTTATTGCCAGACTTAGCCATTTTACAATTTTCCTCATTCTTTGTTCAATTTGCAGTTGTCGGCTACAAAAAATTCCTCTGATCAGGCTGAGATATACAACAAAATCTTGAAGAATTCCTAATAGGATGAATATCTAAGAAAACCCTAGCAACTACATTTGAGGGCTCAAAACCCTAGATGCCCCTGGACAACAAGTGCTCCTTTATACTCTGAACTCACAATTTGAGTATGACAAAATCCTTTTGTTTGACTCTTCATTCTGGTAGTTCTGCAACTCTGATTAATATGTTGGCAGACTCATTGCAAAGCCTGATCAAGTCTAAGAAAAACATCTTAGATGTCATTTTATCAAAAATTTGCACTTGATGCCTCAAAAGTTTGGGTGCCCCTAGCTAGCAAGGGGTCCTTTATCTCCATTAGGGTTAGTCAAATTTTGATTAACTTCATTTCCCTTTATTCTTTGTTTGATCTTCAAATTTGGGCATTAGATAGGTCCAATGGAATGGCTGGCAGGTTCATCGTGAAGTTGGAATAACTATGGAGAAGACGTCTTGGAAGTGACAAAGCACAAAAAGTTGATCTGAGCCTTCGAAACCTTGGGTGCACCTGGCCAACAATGGCGCTTTTATGTTCCAAAGTTAGAAAAAAAATGATGATTTTAACCTTTTCGAAAATCCCCTTCATCATGAAGCATATTTTCAAGCATCTTTTTCCATAGAAATTTCATTGATGCATTTGAGGCTTAGATTTTGACACTTGGTACTGGCCATCTGACATTGATGACCTCAAAGGTCCTAACTTTTCTCCTAAAAAAGTGAAGTAGACCCACCATAGCTAAACTGATTTTTTCTTGATTTTGATTTCATCAATGTGACCATGAGGTAAAATAATCCAATCAAAATTATTTTCAGTCAATTCTAGAAATAAACTATTTTTAAGGTCTTTCCTAAAATTAGGGGTCTGAAAACCCTAATTTTCAAAATTTTCAAAATTTTCCAATATCTTCTGTACAGTAAACCCACAAAAATCCCATGCTTCGTTTGACCTAAAACTAACTTTTGATGACAATTTTACACAATTTAGACCATTTTAATTAAAATGCCTTATTGAAGCAAAAATTTAATTTTGGGTACAACATTAGGTTATGTCTGGTGACCATGTCGAATACTTATGGCATAAGAGAACCTAGAATCTCTTGGAAAAAATATAGACTAGTGTGATATCAGTTGGGTATTGGATTCAGGATCTTTCCTAAGAAGTTGGAAACTTCCTAAAATCACCTAAAACAAGACTACCTAAATCACCTAAAAACATGACGAAACTTTACAGAATAGGGAAAAACATAACAGCATAAAAAAAAGTATTGAAAATAAATTATTTACAAATATTTACCCCACCCTCGAAAGGATGAAGTGCTTTGGATATTTCCCATTGCATGCCAGCGAGAACAACCTTCCATTGATGTCGCTTCTACTTGAAAGGCTTTACTTCTCTTTTGATGGGCATTGCAGGAGGCAATCCTTATGGAATGAAGATAATTAGGTATTCATATATCCAAGCAAAGGTACTCTGAAAAAATTCAAAATATAATACAAATGGGAAAGTTGATACCCTTGAGGCATAAGTTTTGCTATTGTTCATCCTTGGGGTGTTGAACTCTTCAAACCAATCAATCGAGTTCCAAACTCAATTTCCATAATGTTGTAGGTGATCTTTTCTAACCTGAAAGTATCCTTTGGTTGGCTCATTAATCAGCTCCATATCACCTTTAACACATGGGAGTTTTATTCCCATGTCTTCAGCATTTTCGAGGCCTAACAAAAGTACCTCCTTCTCATCTTCAATGAATTCCAATTGCACAAATGGGTGCAACTATCCTTTAGGGGAGGTGATCATTTCCCCTACTTCTAAACTTGCATTGGAACAACCTCCATTGAATTGTATTGTCCATAACTTTGTATCCTTTGTCAATCTCTTTTCAACACAAGCAATATTTTGGTCTTCAATTTCTATCTCTGACAGAGTCACATAATTACTAGGACCCATTTCAAGCTTTTGTTTAGCTAGAACAAATGACTTGAGCACATCATGCTTCTTTACAACCTTAAGAATCTAAGCCAGCTATTTTGGATGCCCCTGAAGATACTCTAGTTGAGAGATTTGTACCTTGGTCTTCATCATGGAAGCTATGATGTCAAAATTTGTTGAAGATAGATCTTGAGCAACTAGCATAGTGTTCTCACGTGAAGGTTTGGGTTTAGAAGTGGAAGGCACTTCTTTACCCTTTTCGTTTTATTTTTGTTTTTCTTCTTTCTATGCTTTGAAGTGTTGAGCACATGTGAACACAGGCGTTGAAACATTTTCATGATTCACTGCAAGAGTGTACTGACGGTATTCTTCTTCTTGTTCTTCATTGACAAGTTCCTTATCAAAGTATCCCGCAGCAAAGTCACCATCAAAGTTGTCCGTTTGTGGTAAGACAATGTTTGAACTTGGTGTTGGTACAAAATTAGAACTGGGAGTAGCTTCAGTGTATCCTATGATTTGGTTCATTCTCAGATTCTCAGGACATGTAGATCCAATATGTACATCAGTCTCATGGAAAGGAAAAAATACTACATTGTGTGCAGCTTCAATCATTGGTCTTGATGGAGATGTTGGCAGTCATGGTTGAAGATTGTCTCTCTTTGGCTGGTAAAGTTGTTGAACAGGAGATCTGATAGCATTTATTTTCATCATGTCATAAGTAATCATATCATCCTCCAACTTGATGGCATGTTCTTGCGCACTCTTCAACTTTGTTCCTTTTATCATCTTGAGGAAGAAGGCCAATTATGATGGAATAACATTTATGAAACAACTTACCAAAATCTCCAGTGATGGATCGAGTGTGGAAGAAAGTCTTGTAACAAGATGATTAAATCTTGCTACAAAATCCCTCATGTGCTAATTGTGCTCCGTCTTTGAATTTGTAAGTTGGGAAAACAACAGGTAACTGTCTTGAACGAGCTTGAATCTTGCCAAAAAAAATTTGCTCATAGTTTCCCAGCTTGTGATACTTCCCGGCACCAAGTGATTGAACCAGTTGGAAGCATTTCCCACAAGAGTCTTGACAAAGAGATGCACTGTGATTTCTTCACATGCTACATGCAAGATGGCACAAGCCGTTGTGAATGTAGAAAAATATTCCTCTGGGTGTTGACTTCCATCACCGTGAAACTAGGGAAAGCGCTTTGTTGAACCTCTAGGTAACTCATGATTTACCTAAAAAGACAAAGGTCCAATGTTACTACCCCAAGGTAATGGGGGTGGACGTTGTTGATTTCTATCAACATTTCTGGCATTATCATTATTATCATCCATTGCTTATGTATGGATCATGCAATAGGATGCCAGAGGGTCATTCTCATGTCCTAAAAGTGTTATATTTTCTTGAATTTTTATGCCTTGTTCCCCACGGTTGGTGCAAAAAAACTATTGGCATTTCAATTCACACCTCTGGAGTGTGTATTGGAAACAAACACCTATCCACAGTATTAACTGCTCTTCAAATTAGGAGGGGAAGCTCCCTCTTTTGTTGTTTTGCGTAAAAAGTAAAGTAATCTAAATTCCCATCTTTTTACTCAGCTGGTAGATGTTGGAAGTGGATTCACTCTGAGAAGGGGGGTGAATCAGAGTGAAGTAATTTTTTAAATTTTTGACTCTGAAAGGTACAACGAGACTTTTTACTATTTTTAACTCAATGTGGTAGACTTGTTTATGCAAGTGTACATCAACATTTAAAATCAGATTGACATGAAACTTGAGTAACATTTATAACTCATGTTAAAAGCATCACATGATATTGTTCAACTAGAGTGTGAACAATCTTGTACGTGCTTTTGTAATGTAAAACAACAACTTTGCTCAATAAAAGACTTTTTAACTTTTTATGACAACCTTTTGAAATAAGAAACTTTTGATCATACTAAATGTATCAGAGCATTGATTGAATGAGCACATTAACATGAAACGGAATGAAAGACAAATAATATCACCTAACACAAATATTTCCTAAGTGGAAAAACCCTCTTGGGGTATAAAAAACCACTCGTTAAAATTTCCCTTTTATTAATCAAGGAGCACCAACTTTGTAAAAATGTGGAGCACCAACTCCCATAATCTTTCTAAAGCACCAACTTCATCAAACATTCAAAATATTGCAACCCATTAGAACCTTATAACTGCAATCATTCTTGTAGACATAAAATTACAATAGGATACAAAATGATTTTGCAATAATGCTCAACTCAAAACATAATCTTTGTGATACAATCAGAGATCAAAACAATATGAGCCCACTCTTCTCTTTTTACAAAATGATTTTACAATGAAAAATACTTTGTCCAAACAATTTCCTTTCTTCACATCATACACGCTTTTTCCTCTCTCACTTTTAATTTTTTGCAGAGATACATATACATATAATGTTTGTGAAATGGTTATACAACTTTGTCAAGAAAACCCTGATTTCAATAACCAGAGTTTATGAACATAATGTATAATCTAAAGCCAATCAAAAATCAATGATATGAAGATAAAATTCCACTGAGAGATGAAACCTTTTAATTTATGCTCGGGTTCAAGGTAGTCTCAGTTTAGTTAAGAAAATAATATGAAAATAAAATAAAAAAATTTATTTTCCTCTTCATTTGCCAAGTTTACCATTGAAATATCAAAAATAATGCATAGATATTACATCTGTTATGGTGGAATTAACCTGCAATTAAAATCCCTAAACTTCTTCATGAAAACTACCCAAACTACACCTTCCAGCTCAAACAAAAACCACCAACATTCTTGCTAACCACCAAAGATCAACATAATTGAAAACCAAACCAAAATACCACAGCAACCTTGCACACTATGCAACTGAAGTTCCAGCATGGTGGTGCTAGGGTTCCAAACCATTCAATGAAAATGCAATATCATTTTTCCCTAAACAAGTCTTCTCTCAAGTCAATCGATGATTTTCCAAAGTTAATAAAGATTTGGAGTCCAAAGTAAAAAAGACACAATAATAATCAACTGATTAAAAATGCTTATGAGTCTGCTTGACTAATCATTTACCAAGGACCCGACCACATGATCACCTCCAAATTTTGCTTGCAAACTGTTGACACATAATAAACTATATTCTAAGTCAAAGATTCTCATAATGCCGACTTAACCATATGAAAAATGATGGCTTCCAAGTGATATAACCAAGTAACCTTCGAACACAATATCACCATTGAAAAATACTTTGGGAAACCCGATAGGGTTTATTCCATGAAGATGTCAACCCCACACAACATTAACATACCAATGATAAATTAATATCATATGTAAAAGGCTTCGAATAGTCAATATGAGTATTTTCCTTTGGATGTTGACTACAAATTCAAGGCTTGGGCATAGAAATCACTAAGTAAAAATGATAGAAAATGATATGTAATTTGAGCCAATAAACACTATCAAACAAATGAAATACCAGAACCAAAGTGTATACTATGCCACGAGATAAAATGTGAGAAAATGATATTTTTACTAAACCAAGTTTCATGGAGCAATTGAATCAATAACCAAACTGCCTAAGATGGAGTAATTGCTTTATGAAGCAATATAAATAAGTGACAAACCAACAGTATGTACCAAATTTATCAACAATAAGTCATACCAACTGACACCATATTGCCATAAGCATTACCTTCATCTGTATATGCCATGAATCAATATACCTGAACATGTGAAGGTGACAATGTCATAAATTTGAAGCTAAAGAAGGCCCTATCTCCACGAATACCATCTGAATAACTTGAATCAAACCTTATCACACTGTCAATCCAATTAAATCAAGATCTCAACTGTAATCATCTTGAAACAAATCAATCTGAAATATAAAACAAACATCATCAAGACATCATCAAGATCCATCAAATATGTAACAGTTCAAAGCATAAAGATCCTGAGAAACCAAATCTGAAACAATCAGACCATCTGAATAACTTTTATCTACACATAAAGCTTAACATGATCAGTACCACATTAAGTGATGAAAAAATGCACCCAAATGCATCAACCCAAAGCATGATCACCAAAACACTGAGAATGCCAAGTTTTCCAAACTGAACACAAAGAGTACCAAGTATTCAAAGCACTAATTAGTTTTGTAGATTTGTCATCAAGGACAATATACCACAAAGAGAAAGCCAACAGTAGAGGCACAAGGTTAGAAAACCAAATACATTATAGCTAAGGTTTTCTCTGGTTTTTGCAGATCTTAACTACAACTAGGCTAAAGCTATGACTATCCTATCTCCTCAAGTAAAATCAGAGCAAAAGGAGTTAGGAGCAATTGGGAATAGTTGACAATAAACTCTATCTCAAGATTCCCAAGGAGGTGAAACACTCTATCCAAGGCATAGGCTGAAATAAAGGTTATTGGAAACAAACATGAAATGGAAAGCTAGTTCTCAAGATTCCCAAGGAGGTGGAACACTCTATCCGAGGTGTAGGTTGAAAAGAAGATTACTAGAAACAACATTAAACAATAATCCTTATCTCTAAATTCCCAATGAAGTGAAACACTCTATCTGAGGTGTAGATTGAAAGAAATAATACAGAAACAACAATAGTACATCTGGGACAAAAAATTGCATTGATGAAACAATCACACAATAGACAATCAAACCAACTTTATAACATAATATTTAAACAATAAACTGAACAAGGATTTGTAGCCACAAAGTAAGCATCAATCTTATTCTTACACAAAGTGAACCCATACAGAATAGCAATATTGCAGGAAAGGTGGCACAACAATTTGTTGTCACAAGAAAAACTTAAAATACAATGAGCAAGGTGCTCTTATTTATAGAAGCTCAAAGGAGTAGGGAACCCTAAAATCTTCATGAGTTAACATTTAGTCTTGCCAACATGCAAGATATATTCTTATACCTAAATGTATGCAACTTAACAGTTAATTGGAAAAAATGACCTCAGTTAACTAATTCTAAGCTAAACTTAATTGGACTTGCAAACATGCAAGTCTTATTGATATAAGATTCAACTAATAACCAACATCAGTTAACTGAAACCTAACTGAAAGTTTCACCTCCACCTAAAGATATTCCTAAGGAAGAGATAAACATGCATGAAATCAACAATCTGAAATCAAGAATGATGTTTAGTTGACTAGTTCTTTTGACTCTATCCTTGGAAAAACTGTGGGATCTAACTAGTTGTCTACTCCAAGCCATTTTGAGCAATCATATCCTCCAAGAAATTATTAACTGCATCTTCTTTAGGCAATTTGATACTATCCAAAATAATGGATTGTTTTCTCAATGTCTTCCCTTCATTTGCGATCAATCTTAGACATTCTTTGACCTCCTCAGTCGCTTTGTTAAAATTTGTTGACATCGCAGAAAAATGATTCAACTTGGGCACCATAGGATCACCATCAAAGCCATCACAAACGAAAATCTAGAATTCTGCTTGTACGACACCAATATCGATGTAGGTAACATCGTCATGAAGATAATGGTATGGGATCTATGTGATGAATCCACTTATGATCTTGATAGCACTGACAACATCTTGTTTAATTTCAGCCATTTTTGTTGGTTGTTATCATTGACTTGTGTTTCCTTTCAAATTCTTCATCTTTCCGCTAACCCTAACACCTTCAAGCGAATTGCTTATGGTCTTGACTCTAAATTTTCCCTTGGAAGAGGAAGGTAGTGAAGGATGTACAATTGGCAGCTCTTAAACTAGGACTACCTTTTGCATCCTCTTGTTGTCCAAGAAAAGTATATTGGTCTTGACAACTCGGCTTTAGCCTACAAACAATTTTCCCATCTGCTAATTGAATTTTTCGTGTAGAAGGGTTGTAATTCTTGATGCATGCAATGAAAAACTTGAGATTAGACACTGTGATGGGAATAGAAGTTGTTGCCAACAATCCACAGAAATCAAGATGCTTGATTGTAGTACTATATACGCCTTCCAAAGTGCTCATTTTAATCATTGGATGAACATGGCACAAGTTAGTGTCAAAAATTTTCAAGTAATCATGAATCAAGACTGATTTGGTCTTGTATTCAATTGGATTGAATTGCATTTTCAAAAACTAGACTTTTGACTATAAACTTGGATATGTTCGAACGAACTTCCGAAAAGGCTAAAAATAGCTTCTGATGAGGCTAAAAATAGACGATCAAGGGGTAATTTTTAGGAAATTTCTTGAGAAGTGAGTTTTGTTAAGAATGTATTTTTGAGCCAACCCAAATCATCAAAAATTCAAAAAACTGACCTTTCCTCAAGCATGCAATGAGTTTTCATAAAAATAAGCTACAAGGGTTGTAGGGGCTGAAAGGGCAATTTTCTCGAAAAAAATTTGGCATATGGGTTTTGTGGCCACCAATGTGCTTATTAGACCCAATTTCTTCTTTTTTTGAAATGTTGAATTTTTCACCACCATGCAAAAGAAACTTCAGAAAAAAGCGAAGCATAAAAAAGTGGGAAGCAATGGGGCAATTTTTTTGAGAAATTATGGAACTTGGGTTTCATTGCCAACGTTGTGTTGAACGAACCCAAATGACCAAATTTGTGAAAAACTGTCATTTACTTAGACATGTGAGAGAAAATCTAAGACAAGGATAAAAAAAATATGAGGGGGAGAAGATAGAAGTTATATTTTTCCTCTATAAAATGATGCCTATGCCTTGAATCCAATTTGATGAAGTCTGACAAGCATGTGCTGAAAAGATGAAGTTTGGAAAATTATCCCTCTAAGCAATCTAGACCTAGAACTACGAAGAGCACTAAAAAATCCCTCTTGTAGCACCTCCAAATCTTGTTTGCATGAGAAAATATGAGCTCGCCTTCAACCTGTGACAAAGAACATGGACGTCCAAGTGCTTTAATAAATAATTTTCATGAATAGAGGTGTCATATACAAGTTAAATCCAAAATTTAGGGTGAAAAGATCTCATTGGACCTCCAATTAGTCAACTAAATGAAGGCTAAACCCTAAAATAGGTGCCAATCAGTATGCAAAAGAGGGAGGACGCCACATGCAAGAAAAATAGAGCAATTCACAGTCACTTTGGAGGTGAAACCTAAGTTTTATCTTCAATTCAAGTTTAGTTGAGAATTCCCTAAATTTTAGGCCGACCAAGGTATGCACTTCAATTCAAAAATTCTTCAAGTGATAGTTTGACTTTAGGCGCCAACTTTCCCAGACTTAGAAACTTTTTGAAAATTTTCATTTTTAGCCTTTGCAAACGTCACCAAAGCCTATGTTTGATCACTATTTCTGAGTTACTGACGGATCCAGTAGACTAGTTGACAATTTTGTTGAAGAGTAGGATCAAAACTGAGAAGGAACTTCTTGAGGTTGCAAACCCTAATTTTGACTTCTAAGCCATCAAAATTGTAGTGCCTTTTTCCATTTGGCCTTCATGACATTTGGGTAAGTTGTTTAGTTAATTTGTGTGTCACCTTGAATTAAAGTAAATTTGATTTATATGGTAACCTAAATTAAATTGGAAGTAAATAATATGGCTCAATTTAATGATACAAACAAATTGTCTATGTGCCCAAGAGGTAATCTGTTTTCCTATCCTTTTCTTGACCAAAACTAGGGCAAGGAAACATATAAATAATGAATTAGATCAATCTCATCTTATTTAATAAGCATTCGAAAAGGCTCAAAGAGCTTGGCTCGGTTGTATTTTATTATTTGTCATATCGAATTATCATCATAAGGATCATGTTATCAATTTAGTCTTAGAGACCATTTTGTTTAAAACATTAGTGTATAACTATTATTTCATGTAGAAATTATTGTTCTCTCCTTATTGATTTGATAAGTATTGAGATGATTCTCTTCTTAGTATCCTTAAATAATATAATATAATATATATATATAAAAGTGTGTGTGTATATATATATATGGGGTTACAATTAAAGATAAATGGATTATGGGTAATTGAATGTCTATATAATTAATTATTTTAATGAAATTGTTTTAAAAGTGGAAGTGAGAATGTAATTGATTACGGGATATAGCAAAATATAATTACCTTTGGTATGCACCCATGATAAAATAAGAAACATCAAAACCAGTTTAGGTACTTTGTATAGGTTTATGTGTCCTGCTTTGCATGAGGGATATCTGGCAGTCAACACATTCCAAGAGGCTACGTCTTCTAGACGATTCTGTTGAGCAGTACACGTGCCTTCTCTATCTTCTGGAGGATTCTGTTGAGCAATATACGTGCCTTCTCTGTGCGTCCACATTCTTCATGCATATCTTCCTGGTAGCGGTGATATTCAGGGGGTTTTTCAGCGCTTACGGAGGGAGTAAAAGAAAAAAGTGTGTTATTAGAGTACAGGTCCGTCTCTTGGTGGAGGTTTTGTTTCGTTTAGCATCGCCAATATCCAGCACCAGGTACAGTATACTCTCCTTATTTACATTGAACTTTTTATGACTGTTTGCACTCTCAATCATTCAGCATATCCTCCTTAGTTGCATGGACCTCCGTTATGTTTGTTATGATCATCTTTGTTGCAGAGTCTTGTATTTGCCCGGTATAATATGCACATCACAGTTCCTGGTATTAGGGTCTACAAATTTTCCCGATGCATCTTTAGTGTTCGTCCCTTTCAGCAAGCCTATTTTTGCGCACATCCTGTAATCCTTGTGGACTCTCAACTCACAATTATTGAGGTACTATGTCAAACAACGCTTGCCTTGCCCATGTTACGGGCATGAAGGCCAACCATGCATCCCTGGTGATCAGCTATATATGTACTGCATTAAGGGCTGCGTATGTGTAAGTGTGTACAGCCCTCATCTGCTAAACCTGCTTGTTTGCGTTCACCCTGAACTCAAGCAAGGCTTCCAATGTTAGGATGGGTTTCAGAGCGCTTCATTAGTTAGAAGATTTTGAGACCTTCCTTGTAAAATCCATTTTAAGCATATTCTGCAATGGTTGCTTTCATCCCATGGGCAACCTACCACTGCTGCAGTGATTAGACAATGGAGGGTGTATAAATTTAAATAATGTCCCTGACGCCATTTGCAACCTGTCACAGCAGCAACACTTGAACATAGAAGTCTGCAGAGGTAAAAATAGCCTTCGTGTTTCTGTTGGCAACCTGTCACATATGCAGTACCTGAAAGTAGAATGCGTAGAGGTTTAAATAATCTCTCTGACTCCATTATCAACCTGTCCCAGCTGTGTCACTGGAACATGATAGGAAGTTTAAAGGTATAAATGACTTGCTTGATTGATTTGACAATCTGTCCTAATTGCAGCACTTGAATATAGAAGAGTGTAAGAGTTTAAAAATCCTTCCTGATTCTCTTGGCAGTCTATCACTGCCACAGTGTTGAGACTTTGGAGGGTGTATTAATTTAAATAATTCCTCTAATACCATTCGCAACCTATCACAGCTGAAGTTTTTAGACGTTAGAGAGTTTATAAGTTAAATAACCTTCCTGAATCCGTTGGCAGCCTGTCACATCCTGCAGTGCTTGAAAATAGAATATTGTAGAGGTTTAAATATTCTCTCTGATTCCCTTGTCGACCTGTCTCAGCTGCAGCGCATGAACTTAATAGGAAGTTTAAAAGTTTAAATAACTTGCCTAATCTTTTGGCGTCCCCTACAATCATTGCATTCTCTGAGACCACAATTTTCTTTTGAGGTAATCTGTTATACAGTTCACGTGCCTTACCTATGCTTACACATTTTGCATGCAAGTCTACCTGGGCGCTTGTTACAGTGCAAGCCTACCTTTCATTTTGTTTCATTTCGCTTCATCAATTCTTTCCTCAGAACATTGTCGATGCTTTAAATGATGGAAATGGTGCACATATCTCAGAGTAATTTTCTCTGCAACGATATTGGGAAAGTGTGGTTTAGTCGTTGGGTGAAGCATAGGCTTGAAATTAGTAAGTTACGTGATATACTCCCTTTACCATATATTATAATGCACTTTTAATTCATGTCTATACGATGAAAATTGTGCAGGTCATTCAATGTATATGTAGTTTTGGTCAGTTTTTCTTTCTACTTTCTACATTATATAATCTGTTGTATAGAGATAATCTTAGTGTACTCAATAATATGTCATTTGATGAAATATACTTAGGAGGGCGTCTATGTATTTGAATATGTATCTATAATTATATATGTAAATTTGTATCGTTAAAAGTGTATGTTATTAATATTAAATAGTTATGTTTGTTTTTTATTAATTCTGCAATTTAGAAACCTGTCCTTTTATTTAAAATAGATATATCACCATCATATTATGATGTGCACCTCTGATTCTGTTGTATTATTCAGACCTATTACTTGGTAGTGTATGACTAAAATATGGGTAAATTAGATAGTGCTAATGTTAGTGGATATGAGTAAATTATTATGAAATAAGTTCATAGATACTGCATGTAGATTTTCAAGTGATTTGATCAATTAAAGTATAGAACCCTTTTCTTTGTCATTTTTTTCTTATACTTACAAATTAGTTATTGAAGCCATGCATGTTCTTCAGTTGTTTCGAAGTATATAGAAAAGAAAAGAACCAAATGTTATTATTAATAAAGTTCTGACTAGATAGGTGAGTAGTAAGTGAAGTTAAGGGAATTAATCATCTCTTAATTAGGTAATTTAAGGTGATGGTTAGTTGATGGTGTAGATAAATAACCGGGTGTGCTAATTAATAAGAATATAATAATCATTAGAGTATAATCAAGCATAAACGAATAGATGCAATGTATAACTAAAGATTGATTATTGAAATGATTAGTATCTTTTAACTTGTTTAGTTATATGCAAATTATTTGGTTTTAGATTAGAAAGAGTTATTTGGTTTGATTGGATACGATTGCTTGTTTTAGAGGGAAATGACTTATTTATATTAAAAGAACCAGTGAAATGAATGAACCTTTTTGCATTGATTCTCAAAAGTTTGTTATGTCTAATCATTAAAATAAGCTTAAGGTTAGGCAAGGAACTTGTAGAAGGAAATGTGTTTTCTTAAAAATTGTACTAGAATAGAATGTTTAGAACCTCTTTGTCAAATGATATAGCTCTCATTGGGTTATAGCTTTTGGATAAAATCTATTTTATCTTGCTAACAAATAGTTTCCTTTGATGGATATAATAACCTTGATGATCCACATGTGCATAGTAAGAGAGGATAAGGATTTAGTCTTGAATTTGATTAATTGAAACTTTCTTATGATTTATTATTGTGAGTTAAAATGTCTTTGTAGTGAATAAATGAATAAAATGTAAATTGAGCATCTATTAGTCTATATGGTTATGAATTTTTTCATATATATTTAAATGTGAATTTTAATGGTTATCATGATTGATTGGATTGATTTTCGAATTGAGATTGTGTATTGTTGATTGTTGTCATTATCATAATTGTTGTCTTTGTTAAGGGTGATTAGTTGCCATACAACAAGGGTAGCTTGATAGGAGAAATAGAGGTCTCCCTTGGACACCCAGTTGAATTTGTGTCAAAATTGATTATGTTTGCTTCGGTTGAATCTGATGATCTCTTTATGATGAGGCCACTTTTATTCTACTCATTTTGATTTATGATTATGAAACTTATATAGTCTTTTCGTGGGGTCCTTGATGATAGTCTTCCTTATTGTGTTAATTCTGATTGAGGAGACTTTGTTGCATTGTCTTTCTTGTGGTCATATTTGAGATGGTTGGGAACCTGATATACTTGAATTACCTTCAATAGAAGGTTGTGGATTTACAATGTTTTTGGCTTCCAAAGGCAATGGAGGAACTTGACTTATGTT
>VDFB02151131.1:0-19555 GCA_007258455.2 Sequoia sempervirens
TTTCATCATGATGCTCTAATGGCCAAAATCTTCCCTTGATCTCTCAAGGATAATGTGATCAAGGGAAAATTCTAAAATATTAGGTGGGGTTAGCACAATAACATCAAAATTCCTATGAAAATAACAAAGTACAAAGGAAGTGAAGTGAAGACAAAAGGGATGAAGTTACCCTAAGTCTCCACCTTCCATGATTAACCTTTGTTACACCTCCTAGCTTGCAGATAAATAACAATGCCCTCAGTTTTATGTGAGCAGCTATGACTAAAGACTAAGCCCTATGCAAGTGTTGAAGGATTTGTAGAAAAATAAAAATAACCCTACAATGGACTAAATGCCTATGACTGTAAGTGACTATAACCCTAAGTTGACAGCAAATGGACATAGACTAAGAGTGTAAGAAGTTAAGAGAGCAAGAGAGCCAGGAGAACCAGGAGTGCAAATGAGAACAAAATTGCCCTTTTATAAAAACTGCAATTTTGAATGTGTGGCCAGGATGAAAAGATGACCAGAACCCTAGGATCAATGATTAGGATTAAATGTTGCTGTGCACATTAGGGTTAGGTCAAAATTAGGGCAACAGGTAGGAATGAAGGGTCAAGATTGAATTATAAAATAATTCAATCAATGGTCAAAATTAAATGAGATGTCAAAAGTCAAGAATTAATTTGGAAGATAAGGCTGGCACGGACAAAGAGGTTGCTGGAGAAATTAAATAATAAAATTTATTTACTCTAGGTGACTAGTAAATAATTAAATAATAAAGATATTATTTAATTATGGAAGAATGTGACAAAAGAATTATTTTGAATTTAAATAATGATTTAATTCAAAATTCAGGAGAATTGGCTAAATTAAATAAATCAAATTTATTTAATTTTAAATAGAGAAAAAGCTAATGAGTAATTAAATAATTAGGATAATTATTTAATTATAGTGGGAAGTGGACAAAATTAAATAAATAAGAATTTATTTAATTTTTAGAAGAAAGGGACTTAATTAGTGACGTAATTAAATAAATAAAATTTATTTAATTAATCAAGAAGACATAAATGACAAAGGGAAATTAAATAAATTATGAAATTTATTTAATTAAAGGAAGACTTAGATAATTAATGACATATTAGATAAATAAATACTATTTATTTATTTAATAATCAAGGAGGAATGAATGACATGAATTAATTAAATAATTATGAATTATTTAATCAATAGTCGAATGTGGACCAAGGACATAATTAAATAACTTAATTATGCTAGGACGAAAGTGGTAAAATGAAGCTTGCAGGCCTAGGTCATTTTTAGGTGTCTACATTTTGCCCTTCTTTGTCATAATGTCACTTGTCGCATTGTGAAAAAGAAAAATAAGTCAAGGATATGCCCCAGTGAAGGTACAGAGTATTCCTGCCCCCTCAAGAAATTTTCAAATTTTGGGTCGGCGCCCGAAAAATTTGCAAAAGGTCCCGATAAATCAATTTGATGGCTAGAAAAACAGCGGCGCAGTCGGTTTCAGATTCTGACATGTTTAAAGCAACTTACGGGGAGGTCGAAGGGGCGGAAATGAGCCTCCAGTATAGACTGCAGTTGAAAAATGTCATTTTCACCCTATAAATAGGTGGTCAAAGGGGTAAAACTCAATTCACTTTCACTATTCACCTTGCAAATCCTGAGAGCTCAGAGCGAAAGACACAGCAGCTACGATGGTTATTCCAGTGACAGAGCACCGCGGAGAGATTGTGAGGACCTTCAGACGGCCAGAGGGCTCAGGACCGGCGGTATGTACCCTAAACTTGCTTTGTCATTTTCTCGATTTACATGCTTTTTAATGCTTTCTAGGTTAGTCAACGGATGCGCCGCGACGCATATGCGTTCGCGTAAGCCGCAAGTGACTTCGCGTTCGCCGCATTTGATGCGTCGCGACGCAAGTGCACAGAACAAAGGAGCTGCACCGGCAGTTTGCGCCGCATTCGATTTTTGGTGCGACGCAAGTGCTTAACCGAATCGCAATTGACCGCTCAAAAGACACAATCGCTATGTTGCGACGCAACTGATTATTTCAATGCCGCAAGTGAAATTCCACGCCGCATTCGCAATGGGGCGACGCAAACGCCTGAATTCGTGACGCAAGTGTAATTAAGTGACGCACTTGACTGGTTCAGACGCATTTGATTTTTTGAATGACGCATTTGTGTATTTGCGACGCAATTACATTTTTGCGACGCATTTGCCTATTTTCTTACTTTAACTTGTTTTAATGCTTTCATGCCCTAAGTTATTTTCCGTGATGGTCACAGTTGCCCCAAAAGTGCTAATGCAGTGTTCGTCTTTTTGCAGAGGCAACTTGCCCCTATTTACAAGAGGGAGAGCAGACCGAGGACCTTTCAGTTTGGCGATCAGCTAGGCCCGTGAGAGCGGCGACGATTGATGAGACTCAGCTTATTCCATGTTGCGTTCATGCCCGCCATTCGGGCGAATAGGGGTTTGCTGACGGCGCTGTGCGAGAGATGGCATTCTGAGACCTGTTCCTTTCACCTGCCAATAGGTGAGGCTACTATTACTTTGGAGGACGTCTACCGTATTCTCCGGATTCCGATTCGAGGGGAGCGGATCGTGTACGATCCCTGTCATGGCGAGCAGACCTTCCGAGCGTACTACCAGGATCAGGGTGCCAGACTCGGTATTGAGGGTTACAAGATCCATTGGGATTTCCTGGTGGAGCATTACAGTCGCTTTGATGCATTTTTGGCAACTCTGATTGGTGGGATTTTGGTACCTGACCGACGAGGACACGGATTTGCGATTGGTTGGGGGGATGTCATGGTTGGGATGCGGCGGGATAGGACAGTTTATGCATGGGGTCCCTGTTTGCTGGGGACACTTTATCATCAGCTGCATGATGTTGTGTACAGGAGAGGAGAGAGTATCTCCTGTGGGACCACACTGATGATGATCTGGACATGGGAGCGTATTGCCATATTCTGCCCTCCTATCGACAGACCACAGCTGGCCACGGGGATGCCTTACTCCTACTACTATGCCGGTGCATTACAGCAGACCCGCATGGGTGAGACAGGGTGGTGGCAGCATCAGATTGATACCATGGTGACCTTCATCTGGAGACCCTACAGAGATTGTGAGGCATGGGATGATGAGGATGATCATCTCAGTTTCTGCAGGCAGTATCGATACCTCATTGGCCGAACAGTACAGACATCGTTGATTATTGAGATGTACCTACCACAGCGTGTACTGAGACAGTTCGGGGAGCAGCAGGATGTACCCATGGGGACGACAGAGTATGCTCGATCGTCTAGAGAGTATGCATGGGGCCGGCCATCCCAGTGGCTTTCGCAACAGAGCAGATAGACGGACTAGTAGCCCAGGCTTGGGGTTGGAGAGGTGGGGCAGCAGATCCAGGTACCACACCAGCCTATGATCTATGGTGGCAGGCACACCGACCCGTGCCTTTGACAGATCCTAACGGGCCAGCACCAATTGACAGGCGGTCAGTGATTCCACGAGTGCCATGAGCCAGACGAGGAGGCCGAGGCAGAGATGGGGGCAGAGGCAGAGGCAGAGATAGGGGCAGGGATGGAGATGGAGGGAGGGGTGGTGATGGAGGGAGGGATGGAGGGAGGGGTGATGATGGAGGGAGGGGTGGAGGTAGGGGTGATGATGGAGGGCGAGGTGGAGATGGAGGTCAGGTTGATGATGGAGGGTGAGGTGGAGACGGAGGTCGGGGTAGAGATGATGGCAGAGATGGCAGGAGGCGGTGGCGGGATGGACAGGTACCAGGTCGCAGGGTGCGACAGCGCGTGGCGAGGGTAGCATTAGATGCTATCCCTGAGGTTGATGAGGAGGGGGAGATGGAGGAGCAGCCCAGATAGGAGAGAGAGGGCGAGGGGAGATAGGAGGGGGAGCCGGAGGTGGGGGGACAGGAGGAGGCAGAGGGGGAGAGATAAGAGGAGGATGTCAGGGCACCAGAGGTGGATGTGGTAGGGGAGGAGGAGGCGGAGGGGGAGAGACAGGAGGCGGAGGTGGCAGGAGAGGAGGAGGCGGGGGTAGCAAGAGAGAAGGATGATGATGATGATGATGAGGAGGACGAGGCCATAGGTGAGACAGAGAGACTCTTGAGATGGCAGATGGTGGAGGGTGAGGAGGAGATACCATCTTCAGAGTTGCCACTGGATGCTACAGCCGATCAGCGAGTGACCGATCTGTAGCAGCGACTAGATGCTAGCCTGGCATAGGTGAGATCCCTACAGTCAGCACTGGAGGTAGCCCGTGTGGAGCGGGATCAGGCGGTGATCCGCCAGCAGGATTCAGCGCGATGGTGCATAGAGTTTGCGGCCCTATGTACAGGACCCATAGGGGACATGGCTCGGGAGTTGGCCAGGGTGAGCACGAGGCTAGGGCAGTACAAGACATTATATGAGTAGGCAGTGCCACTAGAGCAGCGAGATCCTACCCTGTCTCGATCATAGACGAGGACAGGTAGTGGGCACAGGTCGGGTAGTGGCAGTGGTACCAGGAGCCACAGCAGTGTCGGAGGGTCGACTTCCATAGGACACACATCAGGCCACAGATCACATCACTCGCACAGGCATACTTCGAGTCATCATTCGGGGCATAGTCAGGGTTCTATTGGTTCAGCTCAGAGGTCAGTGCAGGGTCAGCCACCAGTGACAGATCCTACCACTTCTCAGAGTCCAGCAGCAGTGACCTCACAGGTGTTCCCTACTGTCACGATGATACCCTCATTCGTAGTTCACTCATCCTCGCAGCCACAGGGCACTACAAGACCGTCCATTGCTTCAGAGCCAATGACAAGGCCTCAGCCACCACCACATTCTTCACCCCGAGGGGATGATGAGAGCCTACCCTAAGGACATATTTGTATTTGGACACACTATGTTTATTGTTGAGCCCGCGAGCTCCATTTTTGGGATATCCATTGACTCTATCCTGTGACATTGCATATTTTTGAGATGATATTTATATGATGATGTAGTTTTGATGCGGCCTATGTGTGTTATGATATATGATGCTTAATTTATGATGCCATTTATGTATTATGATGTCTATGTTGTAATTTTTGATGCCATGATGATGCAGTATTCGTATGCTTATGTTAATGATGTGCATGATGCATTTATGTAAAAGATGCAATGATGAAGATTATGTTAATGCAATGTTTGTGATTATGTATATGATGTAATGCCATGTATGATATTATTTAATGCCATGGATGATGTATGTATGGACCTAATGCAATGGATATATCATGTATGCACTTATGTTTTTGAATGACACAGGATATCATCGCAGGATGGACGAGAGAAGATGGCGGGACTGATGAGAGAAGATGACCAGACCAAAGAGGAGAAGATATGAGACCTATGAGAAGATACAAATCCTTCAAAACTTTACTATAGTACTTTTAATATTTGTTGCTCTTTAATCATCATTGGGAAAACTATTGTAATGGTCAACAAACACCAAGATATGACGTAGATCTAGGTGTGCAAGATCATACCATTACCCAAGACAAAACAGTCATAGACAAGGATGAGTATGACTCATACTAGAAGCATGCTTGCCCCAGTCTTGTTGTCATCATCAACCATAAGCAGAAAAGGACAATGATAGATCATGAAACGTCGTTGCTTCTCTAAATCCTGTTGCCAGGACATCCTTGAGAAACTAGTGACATGATTGTCAAACTATAAAAATGCAGTCTCTATCATGATATGTCATTGCTTTTCTAAATCCCAAGATCAGGATCTCGCTGAGAAGCTAGTAGTCATGCGTGTCAATTGTCATGCTACGTCGTTGCTTCTCTAAATCTTGCTTAGTGGGATCTCGCTAAAAAACTAATAACATGATAAGAGATAAAAAGACAATTGCCAAGTGTTTGTCAAGTGCATCTGGATATCCATTGTTTTGATGCCAAGGTGTCATGTCTGATGATGTCAAGATGTCCGAATGTTTAAATTTTTTATGACCTTGAAAATGTCGAGACTTGGTGAATTTAGGAAGGACACATCCTGAATGATGCCGAATGTCAGGAGGATTCGATCCCTAATGGTCATAAGGGGTCCCTCAAAATAATGACGATGCCTAGGAAGGACACATCCTAAAGCATAAATGACAGAGTTGGCTCTTCAGAAGGACTCATCTGAAGAATGCTAATGTCAGGAAGAGTGATCCTTAGATGTCAAGAGGATCGCTCGAGAGGCCGAATGACGATGACGACGCCTAGGAAGGACACATCCTAAGGCGTAAATGACAGAGGTTATCTTTCAGAAGGACTCATCTGAAGACTAACCAAAATTTGACAGTTGAATCAGTAATAATGATTTGACGTGCTTTAACTTGTGTTTGACTGAGGTTGACTTGTGACTTGTGTTTGATTATATGTTGATATTGCCTTGATGAGATTATCATGTTGAATAAAAGATTGTTTTACTCTGTTTCAGGAGTTTTCCCATTTGGACATTGATTGAGGATTTTTGACGTGTGTGCCATTGTAGTGTCATGAACCCTAATGGACTGACCTAGTGCGGCCTCGGGGGCTCATCGATAGATGGCCTTGCCTATGTCGTACACTCAGAGACCTCGTAGTTCGACACGACCAATGACTTTGGCTTGATGAGCAAAGATTGCGCCATGATTTATTTTGACAAACCTAATAGGACTGACCTAATGTCTCGGGGACTCAAGTATGAGTCTTGCCTACGTAGAAAATGCACAGAGACAACGTAGTTCGGACAATGACATGGACTTATTGACTTGATTGACTTAGACTAGAGATGACAGTGCACTTGTGTGTCTTGCGCGGTCTAATGTTTTGTTTGGTTTTCTTCAGGACGTTTTATGATTTTTAGGTCTTTTTTCAGGATATTTTATGATGTTTTTGTCTTTTTTCAGGACTTTTTATGATGTTTTTGTCTTTTTTCAAGACATTTTATGATGTTTTTGCCTTTCTTCAGGACTTTTTATGATGTTGCATGATAAACATTTTGCCCCCAGTCAAGGTTAAGACTTAGCCATTGGTAAGGGATACGGATAGGATGCTATTGACTTGCTGGACTAGCAGTCGTCAGGGCTTGATGTCAATCCTTCATCCACTAGGATAGGTAGAGTAGGATGTGATGGTGACTTGCGGAATAACAGCGAAGATAGCTTTCATCCTAAGCCAAGTTTAGACCAAGTGACAATAGATAGCCGAGCAATGATTGATTACGCATGGCGCCTGTTTGCTAGGTTTTCACCATGGTACTTGTCCAAAGCGCCTGTTTGCCAGGTTTTCACTTTTGGACGAATTATGTTTCTTGTTACTATTTTTATGATGTTTTGATTTTATTTTTTTTTGTGTCACCAAGACGCCTGTTTGCCAGGTTTTCATCAAGGTGACGATTTTTTCATTTTTCAATTTTTTTGTATTTTAGGGCCCTCCAGCTTTGTCCTCTGATGCTATGCATAGAACTTTCAGAGGTGTAAACTATTGATGGGCTCAGTCAATTGTTCCCCATCTGGAGTTGCCAGTTGATATGCTCCAGAACCAAAAGAAGATATGATGATATATGGACCCAGCCAGTTTGGTTCAAACTTTCCTGGCTTTTCTCTGTCTGCTTGGTTCTTAGGGTTCTGCATGAGAACCAGGTCACCAATGTCAAACTTTCTGACCATGACCTTTTTATTGTAGCTGTGACAAAGGCGGTTTTGATATGCCTGGAGGTGATTCAGTGAGTTTTGTCTTCTTTCGTCTAGCATTTCCAGCTCGTGCAAGCGTGATTGTCGGTATTCCTCTTCATTAGTTAGACCCTTCAAAGAGACCCGTAGTGAAGGAATTTTGACCTCAATGGGTAAGATGGCTTTCGTGCCAAAAACCAGGGCGAATGGGGTAGCTCCTGTAGGCGTTCGAATGCTAGTTCGGTAAGCCCACAGAGCAGGGTTAAGTTGTATAACCTTAATCTGTGACCCGAAGCGTCATTGTGGTCTTTTTTAAGGATCTTGATAATGGTTTTATTCGACGCCTCAGCTTGGCCGTTTCCTTGGGGGTAGTATGGGGATGAAAAGTGGTGTTGGATATGGAATCGCTCACATAACTCACATACGTCTTGGTTTTTGAACAGACGTCCGTTGTCAGTGATGATGGATTGTGGGAGGCCATACCAGCAAATGATGTAATTGAGGATAAACTTTGATATTTTTTTGCCAGTAATGTATGTCAATGGAATGGCTTCGATCCACTTTGTGAAATACTTAGTGGCGGTGATAATGAATTTATGGCCGTTGGAGGAAGTTGGATGAATCTTACCTACGAGGTCGAGTCCCCATTGAGCGAAGGGCCACGGAGAAGTGATTGGCTGAAGTTCTTGTGCTGGAGCATGGACCAAATCACTATGGATCGACACTTCGCGACGGGGTTACGACATATTCTATTGCATCTTTTTCCATTGTCGACCAATAATATCCAAGTCTCGTTAGTTTCTTAGCCAGAGTAGGACCGCTCGAATGAGATCCGCATATACCATCATGCACTTCTCGTAAGGTCGTACATGCTTCATCGGTGTCAAGACATCTAAGGAGGGTACTGTCGAAACTACGGCGGTATAGGGTGTCGCTGATAATGGCATACCTTGCGGATTTTCTAATGAAGGACTTCCTTTGGTTATTGGATAGGTTCGATGGAAGGGTGTGAGTCTTTAGGTAGTCATAAATGTCCTGATACCAAGGAGAGTTGGGACCAACAAGTTCACAAACCATTTCCGACTCTGGGATATCATATGCCAATATCGATGCATGTTCTGCTAGGAACTCAAATTGACACATTTTTAGGGATGTCAAAGAAGCGATAGTAGCCATTGTCTAACGCCTTGATACGTACCACAGGGATTTGTTCAAAAGACACTGATTGGAAGTATGTTAGGAAGCTATCCACCATCCTCTTGTAAGGAAGCAACTTTTCATCCTTTGTTTCATAGTCACCATTCACTTGTTTGATTACCAGCTGGGAATCCCCGAATACAAGCAATGTCTGAATTTTCCATTTGATTGCCAACTTGAGACCTGTAACTAGTGCTTCGTATTCGGCGATGTTGTTTGTGCAAGGGAAAGCAATTCGAAATGACTTAGGAATTGAATCCCCTTGTGGTGTGATGAACAAGATTCCAGCCCCTGAGCCATGACCAGTGTGAGACCCATCAAATCACATTTCCATGGTGTTCTTTGGTTCCATATGAAAGATGGACACGTCGGGAAAATTAATTTACCATGGATGAGAAGCATTAAGCATCGCGATTGATCTATTTATTACTTGCCCTTTTATTGCCTTGCGTTCAACATACTGTATGTTGTACTCACTTAGGATCATGACCCATTTTTCCAATCGGCCTGTTAACGCTGCTCGACTTAATAGGTATTTCAATGGGTCAATTTTGGCAACTAGTTGTGTCTGGTGATTGAGCATATAATGCCTTAGTTTTTGGGCTGCAAAGACAACTGCGAGGCATGCACGTTCGATGTATGTGTAATTCAGCTCGTAACCGATCAGTGTGCGGCTGATGTAGTAGACTGCTCTTTCTTTCCCTTCATGATCATTTTGAGCCAATAATGCCCCCAGTGCCGAACTAGTGGTCGAGATGTATAGAATTAATGGCTTTCCATGAATAGGTGACATGAGGACTGGTGTTGATAGTAGGTAATCTTTGATTTGCTGGAAGGCCTGTTGACATTTATCTGTCCATACAAAGGGGACACCTTTGCGTAATAGATACTGGAATGGGTGGCACTTATCTGCCAATTGAGCTATAAAGCGGCGAATAGATTGTACTCTGCCTTGCAGGGTTCTGAGTTCACTGATCCCTCTAGGTGGAGGCATGTCTATGATTGCTTTAACCTTTTCCGGATTGACCTCTATGCCTCTTCGGGAAACTATGTACCCCAATAGCTTACCTGACGTGACGCCAAAAACACATTTCTTAGGGTTTAACCGCACCTTGTACTCTTCTAGTCTCTTGAAAATTTTGTCAAGTACCTTCAAATGATCTTTCCTTGTTGCTGATTTGGCCAATAAGTCGTCTACATAGTCTTCCATTATATTGTGCATCATATCATGAAAGATCGTGGTCATAGCCCTTTGGTATGTGGCACCTGCATTTTTGAGACCGAAGGGCATGACGTTCCAACAGTATGTACCCCATGGGCAAGTAAATGTTGTTTTGTGTTGGTCCTCAGGAGCAATGCGAATTTGATTATAACCAGAGAAACCATCCATGAGGGATAGCATCTCGTGTCCTGCAGTTAGATCGACTATGATGTCAATGTTGGGCAAAGGAAAGTCATCCTTTGGACATGCTTTGTTTAGGTCTCAAAAATCTGTACATACCCGAATTAGTCCATTTGGCTTTGTCACCGGTACTAGGTTGGAAATCCATTTAGCATAATTTATAGACCTTATGAATCCGGCATCCAGTAATTTCTTTAACTCAGCCTTAACCAATAGATCAACTTGTGGGTGCATTTTGCGCAACTTCTGCTTGACTGGTTTAGCATTAGGTACTAGTGGTAGATGATGTAGAACCAGTTTGGGGTCCAATCCTGGCATGTCAGCATAGGACCATGCAAAATTTATTTTTCGTTCTGCAAAGAATTTGTGAAATTCTGGTTTCTCTTCATCTGTCAATGATGCCGCAAATAGGACCATCTTGGGGTCTTCTGGAGTCGAAATGTTATCCTCTATGGTGTCCTCAACAAGCATGGCTGATCTCTCCTGTTGTACCAGGAGAAAGTCCAGTCCTCCATCTTTGGGCGCCTTTGAGAGGTTTTCACCCACAAATACGTCCTTTATTTTTACTATTTTACCGTCAAGAGGTGCCTTTCGGTTTTCACCTAGAGACGTTTCATTTTTTACTTTATTTTTGCTTTTGCGACTAGAGGACTGAACCGTCTCACTGAAGTATGTCGTGCAGTCTAGATCAATAGCAAAGCCTGATTTGTGATCCCCACTGGGTATGCCTTCGCGTAATCCCATGAATTCTGCAATGGCTTCATCATTTTGGAATGTGTCTAGAACTGGCGGTCCTTGTTGGTCCCAATCGACTAGTTCAGGGTAGACTAATGAAATGCCATCGTCAAGGCTAGTGAATTCGGGTGAGGATGCCGATAGCATACAGATGGATGCGTTGATGTTGTAGATGAGGTTATCATCGTCCAACTCAACATCAGACTCTATCCAGTATTCTCCTTCACTAGTGTCATAGTCGTTGTCATAATAAGGGGTGAAGGATTGATAGCCCTGGCTATCAATGTCATCTGATAATTCAGATAGATTAGACTGAGGGGGTTCAGATGATGGCTATTGCATGTCATGAGACGTGGTAGTGGGGTTTTGACTGTTTGGTGCCTGCTCAATTTTGAATGTTTGCCAAAATCTTTGTTTAGAGGTCAATTCCCCTGGTTCGACAAACAAGTCATCAAGACAACAGTCACTTAGGGATCATTCGGAGCCAAATTCCCACTCGTGAGAGTTTGTTTCGGTTAGGTATTCCCTAGTAGTCTCAACACTTTCAGAAGCATGTATTCGCTCATTAGAAAGTTCATGGGTACGTCGATCGTCATCATCGAGTGATCCAAACCCTAATCCAAGATACTTCAGAGTTTGGAAAGTTTCTATGGGTTCTCTTCGACCAGTTTTATTTTTTCCAAGGCCACTAGTACCATCGTAGCCTTTAGCCTTCATGATATTGTAACCCTTGCCATATTTCTGGACTGGTAGTGGAGGTAGTGAGACTGTATCCTTGTAGATCCATCCTGTTATGTCAGTAAGATCTTCATCACTCATGTCTCCCCACTTGATGAAAACTGTATTCGGTGGAACTTTGAATGTTTCTTGCGGTTCCATTCTGAAACATGGTCGACCATATATCTTTGGAGGAGTAGGTATTGTAGTTATGCTGTATGATGTATTTAGTTTGAACTCTCCGCAGCTGAGGTCCTGGATTTTATCAGTTGATTCGGGCTTAAGGTTGGTGGAGGGTTGTGATACGTCCGAAGACGTGGATGGAGTAGATGTGGAAGATGACCCGAGCATGGAAGGGTCGATGTATTTGGACGAGGAGCCAGGTGCTTCCCGGTTAATAGGTACTTGGTTTTCAGAGACACCCCTTAAATTGGTACAATATTGGAAAGGGTCGGGGTCTCCGTATATGGTGATTTATGTACCGTCAAAAGGGAACTTGAGGCATTGGTGGTAAGTTGACGGAACGGCTTTCAAAGCGTGGATCCATGGACGGCCAAGTAAAATGTTATATGGTAGTTCCAAATCCAGGACCTGGCAAGTTGTGTCGACAATGAGTGGTCCCACTCTGATAGGGAGAGAGATGACACCTCGCGAAGAGCGTTCCTCGTCATCATATGCTTTGATCACTATGCTTTTTGTTGGGTCTACACATGCATCAGAGAATCCAAGAGCCTTAACCAGTTTAAGGGAGCATATATTCAATCCTGCTCCACCATCTATTAAAACCCGTCTAACCTTGTGCTTGTGGACAAAAACTTCTATGTGTAACGCATCATTGTGGTTGGTTTTAGATGATGAGTAATCCTGATCTGAGAAGGTGACATGGTGTGGCGTGGTGAGATATCCCACCATAGTTTCAAACTAATTGACATCAATGTCCTTCAGGACCGATGACTCTAAGAGAGTTTTATCCAGGATTTCTTTGTGTGCGGGAGAAATTTGAAGCAGCTCAAGGATAGATATTTGCGCAGGAGTCTTTCCTAGTTGGTCAATGAGATTGAACTGACTTTTGGGTTTCCACTGTTGTGGGGTTGAGACAGGTTTTGGTTGTTTAGCAGATGAAGCTGGTTGTGATTGTTTAGCAGATGGACCTGCTACAGTGATCTTGGCTTGTCCAGGGGGAGGTGGACCAGCTATAGTGACCTTGCCACTTCGTGTAGTAGCATTGCACTGTGGTGCTCTCCTGATCGTAATGGTGTTGATGTATTCCTCATCTGTTCTAACATTATTTATTATTGGTCCACCAGAGTAATCGTACTTGGCTCGGGTGAAGTTAGCCTGGTTTTGTGGACCTGAAGTGGAAGCATTATGGGGACCATGATCCTGTAGTGGATTCTTGTGGATAGTATGATCTGAGTTGGAATTAAATTGCGATCCACCTACTTCGATGGTGCAATTTTCAATGAGGTCTTGGATTACGTTTTTCAGTTGTCGACAGTTGGAGGTTGTATGCCCTTTGACTCGATGGTATTCGAAAATTGCGTTGTCATCCCACCATGCTGGTTTGAATTGTCCTGGGTCATAAGGTTTTATTTCTGAAAGTGTGATGACCCCATGTTGGATGCATTTCTTGAGGACATCTGCAATGGGTTCACCTAAATTGGTGTATGTGTGACCCCTAGGGAATTGTCTTAGTTGACAATATTGTCCTTGATGGTTTTGATCATTTTGACTGTTTGAAGGAGTATTGGGGGGAGGTGTCAATGTCGTTGTTGGTCTATTTTGTTGTTGCACCCCTTTCAGAGCCAATACGGGACTTGCAGTCTTGGCGTCGACGACACCATCATTTGTAACATGTTTATTCTTGACCCAGTATTTGTTTTTGTCAGTGGGTGGGTTGGTGTTTGTGTTTTTGGAACCATACCTCAGTTCTCCCTTTGTGATAAGGGCTTTCTCAATTTGGACCCCCTTTTCCACTAATTATGTGAAGGTTGTGCAACAATGTATTTGCAATGCGAATTTGAGGGGCCCTAGAAGTGTTTGGACAAACATGTCAACCTTTTCTCTTTCAGGAATGTCAATGTGACATCGACTAGCGAGGCTTCTCCATTTTTGAAAGAACGAGATAAATGTCTCACCCGACTCTTCTTGTGTGAGATTGCATAAGCTCGTGATAGAGGTGTCCATGTCAATATTGTATGCGTAATTTTTTATGAACCTTCTTTTGAGCTCATCCCATGTCTGGATATCTTTTTGCGTTGAAAACCATTCAAGGGCTTGACCCGCCAAAATTTTGGAAAAAAGTCTCATCAAGTATGTGGGTTCGTAGGCGATATCCATACAGTTAGTTGCGAATTCGTGAAGATGTTCAATGGGATTTGTCTTTCCTTTATATTTAGTGAAGTTGGGTGACACATATCCTGGTGGAAATGCGGGCATACGTAAGTTTGTGTCGAATGGGTATACATCCAGATCATATGATATTTCGGATTTCCCGCCTGTGATGAGCATGTTTTGCATTTGCTTCACGATATCCCGCACTGTTGTTTTGAGTTCATCTATGGTAGGGTCATTTATATTTCCATACATTGGATTTCCTGGTACACCATGTGTTCCAGCGTGAGTATAGGTGTATTGTGGTGGTACGGGTTGTTGTGGTACATATGACGTGTGTTGTTGGTATTGAAAGTTGTGATTAGGTGCATGTTGATGAGTGTGAACGTTGGATGAGTATGTTGGAATGTGTCCCCCAGCTATGCTTATCATTATTTGGGGGATGTTGTGACCATGAATGTTAGGATGTATCGACGATGTCATGGGTTGAGTTATTTGGCCACTTTGTGTGAATTGCTGAGTTTGCACAAGGGGAACATTGGTATTTGCACCTTGGGAGGTAATGACGTTTGACTGTGTTGTCGTGTTAACGTTTTATTGTTGTCCTTGTATAAAGATACGCCCTGTGGCTCCTCCCAAAGGATGTTGTGAATTACTACTGAACGATTTTGTTGAAGTTGTGTTCATGGTAGTAGATGTAGTTGTTAAAGGGGGGTTGTGATGACTTGATGATGCCCCAGTGGTGTTTGCTGTTGCGATAACAGGAGGATTGGAATAATTTTCCGATGATGTCAAGGAACCAAGAGTGGTTGTATTTAATTGGGGTAGTGTTGTGGATATTGTGGATGATTGTGATCCCCCAATAGATGTAGCATTTATTGTATTGGAGATGTTTGGGATGTTGGATGTGGTATGCAGTGTTGTGGTGTCAAAAGGGATGTTGCTTGTAGTATTTAGGATTTGACCACTGTGTGAGATGTTATGAACATTGTTGGCATTAGGATCATGTAATGTGTTAATGTCAAATCCTGGTGGTAACTTAGCTCCTTCACTCAAGAGCATAGCTACGAATCTGTCTCTGTCGTGGCGTGCTATTGTTTCAGCCAACTGATAGGCCTCTGGGTCTTGTGTCAATGCTTCTATGTGTTCTTGAAGTAGTTGACCATTTTCATCTCTTTGCATGTAGCGTTCGAATGAGTTGTTAGGTAAGGATTGTGTTGTCACTAGAGGTTGATTGTCTAGATTGGTAAAGGGATCATTCGTGGTCCAGTTTGAGTCATGTGGAGGACTGTTGGGATCTCGTCCAAAGTTTTCCATTTGTCTCTTGTGCTTTTGAAGTCTGGTTTCGACCATAAATGAGATTGCTCAAAGGGAATGTCCACTAGATGCAAGTATGACACTAGGTGAAATCTAAGGTTCAAATGGACGACTAAAATGACCACTATTTTTGGATTTTTGTGAATAAGGTATGCAATGTGGATGCAATGTAAGACGAGGGTATCTAAGCACTTCTAAGCTTGACCTTTGTTTTCGATTTGGACTGCTAGAGGACTTTGTTGTTAATGACAAGTTGACAAGATGACTAATGAGTCTTCCTAACTAGACTTTTGAGTTGGAAGAAATCTCACAAGAGAGGACAATGACTAAAAGGATGTTTGATAACTTGGTCCAAAAGGGTCTAATTTCGAAAACAATGACTTTACCAAGGGGTACTTAAGATTTACCTACTCCTAAGCATGCAAGATATGAGCCTAGGGACAACGTAATGTTGAATGTGTGATACTAAATGGGGTGAGGTATGAAACCTAAGGTGATCAATGCAAAGCTAAGAGACAAAACTTTGAGCAATTTCAAATTGGGTTTCTGGCAGAATCCTTCTAATGACAGAGTTTGAGAAATGGTTGACAGTTTGGAGGTCTCTGGTTTCAACTGTGCAGTTTAAAAAATTTTGACAGGCAGATGCGTCTTAGTTTGGCAATTGCGTCGCGGTTTAGCAATTGCGGTTCGGTTTCTAACTTGCGGATTGTTGACTGTCAGATGCGACTTGGTTTAACAGATGCAGTTTTTAGGTTTATAGATGCATCGCGACGCATACAGATGCGTTGTTCTAAGTTTCAGATGCGGTTTATCAGAGCAGTTACGTTGCAGAATCTCAGTTGCGGTTCGACATATATGACAGTTTTGTTTCAAAGTGATTTTTGTGGTATGTTGATGGATGTTTTTGATTTGTTTGATGACTATTTTGTTTGGACTATGACAAAACTAGAATGCACTTGACAAACACAGCATTTTAAGGGATAACCAAACACACATGAGATAAGCACAATCCTAGAAAGGCCACTAGGCCTTGGGTTTGTATACTTGATATAGCCCACCAGTTATACCCCGGATTAGTGATGAACACCTTTCCTTCTTGAGAGCGGATAGCTTAGAATTTGGTGGCATTGGCTCCCCTCCATGACTCATTAACGTCATTCGAGCACACCAAATTTGGATTCATTGGGTAGTGGCATCCCAAGAATTGCTATCTCTACTCAAGGGGATCGGTAGTGAGTAATCTTTGGGCATGATACTGTACCCTGCACTATATCAAGCAACGGCCAATAGAACGGTTGGACACTAAGACAAGAGGTATTTAATTTGGGAATTTCATTCGTGGGGCATGATCCATGCGGCGAGAGTCCCCTTTCGGATCCATCTCGTCGGAACCACACTCGTGATTCTTGGGCTTTCCCCAAGAACCCACTTTTCTATACCGGCTGGAAGTCCCTCGATGTCAGGGTGCTATCGGTCTGAGTCGTCCTGGGGTGAGTACTTTTTCCCACCAGAATAGGCCCAAGTTCTAGAGTCGATAATCATTTCTCTTACACCTAGGATCGCACGAATGCGCAAGGGGAGAGGATACTCTGATATATCGAATCGTGAAGGGTAAATTAACAAAAAGGAATGGGTCTAGTTTTCTGATCACAAGGTTTTCACCAAGTGAGAGCATACTCACCTACCACTCCACAAGCACACTCAAGCATGAAAGACATGATTCTTTTTAAAAGCACCAAATTCAAAGTTTGCTAATCTAAAAATAAACAAGCACACTGTTTGTTTTCTCCTTCTTTGACATGCGAATCTACAAACAATGAGTTAGTAGTCTTGCATGTGATGATCTTGGACACACGAAAAAGGATCGCCACACGCTACAAGAAACTATTAGTAACACAAAATATCTAATCTGGTTAACATGCAGGAATAGAAACACAGAAAAATATGGAAAACCAGAAAACCAGTGAACAGAAAAATCTGAAGTTCGACAATTAAAATCTCAAAACTGTCAGAAAAATTCACCAGGAAAAATGTGGTGCGGTATTACCAGACAGATGTGGCACGGTTTGTCAGATGCGTCGTTATGTTCTGCGAATGCGGCACGGAATGTCAATTGCGTCTCTGTAATTGGCAGTTGCGGCTTGTCAGGGCAGTTGCGTCATTTTTGTCAGCAGATGCGTTGTGACGTTTGCGGCGATCTGTACCAGTATCCTGCAAAACAACAGAAAACAACAAAAAACCCTACCAAAATAGAAGGCCACTACCAGAAAGGATTAGTGATAGAAAATATGATCTTGTCCAACATGCAGGAATAAGCAGGAAATATAGGAAGACATCAGATTAGAGCACCCGAAATTCAAAAATAAAACCCTCAAACTGAAAAAAGTATTATACCAGATAGATGCGGCGTGGATTGCAAATGCGGCTTTTGGGGTTACGGATGCGGCTCAGGAAAAGCGGATGCGTTGTTCTGAGCGTCAGTTGTGTTATGATAGGGCGATTGCGGCTCTACGGTTCTCAGGTGCGTCACGACGCATATGATGCATCGCACTGTTTTTAAAAAAGGTTACGGCGATCCGTACCTGTACCTGCAAAACAACAGAAAACACCAAAAAAAAAAACGTACGAAAAGTTGAAATAACAACGTCGGGTTCACCAATGTGATCAAGGGAAAATTCTAAAATTATGTTAAAGGGGTTAGCACAATAACAATAAAATTCCTATGAAAATAACAAAGCACAAAGGAAGTGAAGTGAAGACAAAAGGGATGAAGTTACCCTAAGTCTCCACCTTCCATGATTAACCTTTGTTACACCTCCTAGCTTGCAGATAAATAACAATGCCCTCAGATTTATGTGAGCAGCTATGACTAAAGACTAAGCCCTATGCAAGTGTTGAAGGATTTGCAAAAAAATAAAAATAACCCTACAATGGACTAAAATGCCTATGACTGTAGGTGACTATAACACTAAGTTGACAGCAAATTGACATAGACTAAGAGTGCAAGAAGTCAAGAGAGCAAGAGAGCCAGGAGAACCAGGAGAGCAAATGAGAACAAAATTGCCCTTTTATAAAAACTGCAATTTTGAATGTGTGGCCAGGATGAAAAGATGACCAGAACCCTAGGATCAATGATCAGGATTAAATGCTGCTGTGCACATTAGGGTTAGGTCAAAATTAGGGCAATAGGTAGGAATGAAGGGTCAAGATTGAATTATAAAATAATTCAATCAATGGTCGGAATTAAATGAGATGTCAAAAGTCAAGAATTAATTTGGAAGATAAGGCTGGCACGGACAAAGAGGTTGCTGGAGAAATTAAATAATAAAATTTATTTACTCCAGGTGACTAGTAAATAACTAAATAATAAAGATATTATTTAATTATGGAAGAATGTGACAAAAGAATTATTTCGAATTCAAATAATGATTTAATTCAAAATTCAGGAGAATTGGCTAAATTAAATAAATCAAATTTATTTAATTTTAAAGAGAGAAAAAGCTAATGAATAATTAAATAATTAGGATAATTATTTAATTATAGTGGGAAGTGGACAAAATTAAATAAATAAGAATTTATTTAATTTTTAGAAGAAGGGGATTTAATTAGTGACGTAATTAAATAAATAAAATTTATTTAATTAATCAAGAAGACATAAATGACAAAGGAAAATTAAATAAATTATAAAATTTATTTAATTAAAGGAAGACTTAGATAATTAATGACGTATTAGATAAATAAATACTATTTATTTATTTAATAATCAAGGAGGAATAACTGGCATGAATTAATTAAATAATTATGAATTATTTAATCAATAGTCGAATGTCGACCAAGGACATAATTAAATAACTTAATTATGCTAGGACGAAAGTGGTAAAAAATGAAGCTTGCAGGCCTAGGTCATTTTTAGGTGTCTACATCTCCTAAGGTATTTCATTAATCAATTAAATACCTTACCCCATTCATCTCTAAATGAAATAAATACCCCAATTTATTTAATTTAGTCATTAGCCCAAATGAATTAAATTAATTTTTAATTGATCTTCTTCTATCTCCTCATGTCACATCCTCCATAATTCCTTCTAATACAGATTAATATAATTAATCTGTGATTAGGGTGTGCACATCCCTAATCACCATTAGGATCACACCCTTCAT
>VDFB02151132.1:0-11720 GCA_007258455.2 Sequoia sempervirens
CAATCTCAATCTCATTAATAGTGATTACTAAGAAAGGTAATTCCACCAACTCTACCAAAAAATTTACCATAGGAACAATAAGGGCACATTGGAAAAATAACTGTTGGGAAAGCATATTTAAAGATTTCCTCGACCTTTGTGCAAGGTTGAAAGTATGTTTGTATGGATTGTTTTGTTAGAAATTGAAGGAAAATAGTTTTTTGAGTGAAATTTTCTATTTTTTGGTCTGAAAGAAGGCTCTAATGGATTAAATCTGGTTCTGTGTTGTGTGTAGGATGTAGAATAAATCCAGTACAAGTTTTTTGTAGCCTTTAGATAGTTCTTTCAATCGTTTTCTTGTCTCTTTGTAAATATTTTGGTTTCTTTGTGCTTGCTGGCCTGAAACAAGCAGTGTTGAGTAAATGGGGTGCTAGAGCACTTTTCCACCATACAAACCGTACAGCCTTTTGGAAATAGTGCCTAGACACCATGCTTGTACATATGTTAGTTGGTAGGTTTTTTTTGAGTGCAGGAGTTGCTAGCAAAGTGATGCCCTAGGCGAGCCAATGCAGGTCCGACTAGGAAAAACTTGTGTAGGTCACAAATCTTGCAGGGGTGCTGAGCCATTGAGGATTTTCTTCTTGGAGGAGGTAGGGTGGTGTGTTACCTTGTTACTACATGAAGGAGGAGGCTCCATCTATCCATTTTGTGTGTAAACAAATTGGAAGTTTGCTAACTGTCAAGGGAAGGCTTAAAACCCTAGTTTTTGCTCCATTTCATGTTTGAGCTTTGTATGGACAGTGGAAGGCTAAGACCTCAAGAATCTTTGAGTGTTGTCCATGTGAACCAAGAACCTTGGAAAAAGAGTGGGAAGTCCTTTTGAGATTTGTGAGTTCTAACCTATTTTGTAGGTGAAGGAGACCTAATAGGGGCTCAAGGGCTACTAGCCTTTCAAACCCTAGCTAAAGGATTGGTGAGAGCGATGGGAAGTTGAAGTCTTGGAGGTTGTTCAAACACCTTTGGAGGATAGTTTGAAGCCTTTTAAGACTTATCACTACCCCTACAAGAGTTGATGGAGTGTTGAGGAAGATTGGTCTTTAGTATAGTGTAAAGGCTAAGGAAGAGTTGTGGCAATGAACCAAGGTGGACTTGGTGGTTGGAGTTTGTGATAGAAGAGGGGTTGGTCAAACAAACCAAGGGCACCTAGTCATGAGTAGGTACCTATAGGTTATATTGGTGAAGCAAAGCACCAAGGAGGTCTTACAAGGAAAGGCCTAGAAGCGGCGAGGGAATCGATGATTGATTTACTCATTCCACATTAGATTGTAGTGCTCCAGGCAAACAAAAGATTTAGGATTGATCTTGTATGTGTAGGAGAAGAGTCTAGTGTTTCTAGCATCATGGTGAAAAATGCTGAGTTGGCCAAGAGGGTTGAAGAAATAGACGAAGACAATAGGGTATTGAGAGAAAAGTTAGACCAACTTGAGCAAGCACTGAATGTTATGCGGTTTGATGGAAGAATAGAAAAAGAAGAAGAGGTTGCAAAGGAGGATAGAATCACTGAACCTGACCCTATAGCTGAAGGGAGGATCCCGCTAGCAGAAAGCATTGAAGGCTTTGAGTGGAAAAACACTTGAAAGATACCATTGTTTAGTGGAAGATGGAAGCTGATTTAGTTATGGATTGGATAGAGATGGAAAACCATTTTGAGTGTGATGGAGTCAAAAGAGCACAAAAGGTAAAGTGGCTATCAAGACTAAGAGGTTCTACCTTAACTTGGTGGAAATTCATTTAGATAGAGAGGGAGAAGGAAGGAAAGCAACCTATCTCTACTGGGAAGGGAATGGTTGCTAAGGTGAAAGAAGCATACCTACCTGAAGACTATGAAATTTAGTTGCATAAGAGGAGACAGAGTTTGAGGCAAAGAGATCAGGATGTGAGTTCTTATACTGAGGAGTTTCAAAGACTTTGCATGAGGTCCAATGTCATAGAGGATGAAAGTATCAAGGTGGCAAGGTATCTCAACGGTTTGAAGTGGAACATTCGAGAGGAGATGGTTCTCTTAAGCCCCAAAACAGTGCACCAATGTTATCAATTGGCATTAAAGATTGAAGAGAGGAGGAAGAGGAAGCAAGATCAGACTTCTAAGGGCAAAGGCAAAGGAAGAGATCAAAGAGGACAGCATGGTGGCTACCAGGGTAGAGGCAATGACCGAAACCAGGATAGTCAAGACTCATAGAGGCATGGAGGTTAGAAACACATCTGCAGAAGGTGGATATAAAAGCTGGGGTAGAGGACCTCAAAGGAGGTTCCATGAGGAGGAAGAGGGCAGGCAGGTAAGGCATGGGCCTTTCCTTGTATGTACACAACTCTAGGCCTTTCCTTGTAAGACCTCCTTGGTGCTTTGCTTCATAATCTAACCTATGGGTCCCTACTCATGACTAGGTGCCCACTGGTTTGTCACGACCAACCCCTCTTCTATCATTCATCAATATCATACATTGACCTTTGCTGCCTCTAAGTTTGGACCACATCCATTTCCTCCACATAAAACTGGACATCCTTGGTCTTCTTGGTTCCCATGCCATGATATGGTTACACAAATGAAAATGAAGCAAAGTAATCATCTCCTTCTTCACTGGCTGGAAGAATGCATGCTTCATGTTTTTATATATGATATCAGCTCTCTCTTCTTCTCTCATGGTTGAATGTCTCAAAATCTGAGTATGGGTGGGCCTCGAGGTTCTAGTGTCTTTCTTCCTCTTCTGCCAAATATTTGTCTTGATCCCACATACGCTAGCCTAATTGGCTTTGTTTTTGAAAAGTTGAAGTTTCTCCTGAGTCACCAGTGTAGCTCTCTCTACCTTTTCAAGTTCTCTTTCATTGCTATAGATTGTCTTTGGGATTTAGTCATTTGTACCACATGGTTGATGTGCTTTGAATCCTTGCATCTAAGGGGTTTAAAACCTTAGGGGCCTTAGATGAGAAAAAGAATGGTGCAGGAGCACCTAGGCTGACCTCCATTTTGGTTTGTCATCAATTTTGGCTTGTTCCTGATCTTAGCCAAATCAAGATATTAGAGTGTGTTTAGTTTGGACCTTAGAAGGTCTTGGTTGAGTGTGATGAGTTAATCATTAGGATTAATGTCATCTTAGTTAACATTGTTATTTAATGTTGTTTTTAGCTTGGGACAACATATGTTAGAATATAAAGCATTAAATGTGTTAAAGCCACATCCTCATTGTTTGTAGATGCCAAGAGGCAGTTAAGATGTTGATTGCTTGAGATCAAGGTGTTACAGGTCCTAAGATTGAGGATCATGACACAATGATGGAAGTTGTAAAGTTGTAAAACTGCATGGTAACATTTTGTTAGGTTGCATGCAGTTTGGGTGGATTGGAATCCCTTGAAATCAGGAGTAAGTGGTTGAGAAACTTCCCTTGAATGATGGAAAAGGCTTCAAGATAGGGGATGATGGCTCATAGAAGCAGGAGTATGCATTGTAAACAAGTTTTGTTATGAAGGAATAGATAAGTTTCTGCATTTTTCCTATGTTTTACCTGTGTGTTTTCAAAAACAGAGATCTTGAAGGCACTATACATATTATTTTAGCTCTGTATCTATGTTCATTGGATAGTAAAGTGTAACTTTCATCTTGTATATAGGTTGCTAGTGTAGATTTGCTATTTCCAAATCTTAGATTAGAGTGTAGGGTGTTAGTTTTCTTTGTTTTGAGCAACGAGTTTTAAAATGGCTCCCCCATAAACTCTGTCCACAGGATCTTCCTAAGACTAGTAGGATATGGAAGGGGAGCCACACATTTGTAAATATTTAATAGTAGGTAGCATAGGGAATGGAGCTAAGGTTATAAAACTCAAACCCTAAGTGAGCTAGAGTAGTCCGGTTAGTGGTTTGAGGAAGAAAAGATAAAGAGAATAGGCAGGGGAAGAGACCACTGTACGGAATCCGTACAGCTTCAGGTAGGGTTAGACAATATCTTCACTTAACAAAAGGGTTGAAGCTTCAATCAATCCTTTGGAAGGGGATTTGAATCAAAGAACAGTGAAACCCTAAGTATTAGGCCAATTATCCCTAATAGTCCTTGTTTGTAGGAATCCACCGTACGGATGAAATAGAGGCCTGACACCCAGTGAAAGATTTAAAGGACTGAAATGGGTATCTGAAAGTGCCTTTTATTTGCTAGGTTGTTTGTCAAGTTTAAGAACAAAAGGCAGAAAACTGACTGGTAAGGGCTAGTAGAAATTAGGTCTCTTCAAGGTAAGATCTTGAGAATAGGTAAATTGAAAGCTAAAGAACCTTCAAGATGCATTCAATTGAATGTGAAAGGCAAGGAAATAGAGCTTCTAACTCCCCTACAAAGAATTCAAGTCAGATGATGATGCTAGCACTTAGATCCTTCTAGGTGTTGTGAAGAAGAGAGCAAATTCAAGAGGTGTTTGTCCTCCAAGGTTAAGCACAAGGATTGAAACTCTTGGAACAGAGTTGAAGCAAGGTTCAGTTGATGAACTAAGTCAAGACAAAGCCTAGAGGTTGTTAGGTTCTTGGTGGAAGGCAGAGTGAAGTCTTCTTGTTGGTTAGTGCAAGCAAACCTTAGAGCTATCATACACCAAAGAAGTAATGTTTTTCTTTTCTTTTTATGTGAGGACCTAGTAGTGAGATAAAAGAGGACTGTATAGAAAAATGAAAAAAGAAGACATAAAAATTCATGGACTATACTATATCACCTACATGCTAGCTAACAAGGACATGAATGTAGTAGATTTAGGTATGATAGGGGTATTGCAAGGTATATTTGAGGAATATATAAGAATGAAGAAGAATTCAATGGATCAAATTAGTGTCAAATGTTTTTCTAAAAGATCTCCCACACCCTATTAGGGAATTTAATCATTTCTAAGCATTTTCCATGTCCTATGGGAAAGTTTGAGGAGGCTCCAATAGTTGAGACTTTATTGAATGCTTATAACTTCTTTCCATGCAATCATGATTGGTTAGAGAACATATAGGGAAACTTGACAAGCTATGCAACAAATGAAGAGAATATAGGGTATTTTTACCTAGTCTTAAGCATCTCCAAGCATCTAGGAGATATTGAAGGAGTCTTGGCTAATAGATAGGGTCGAGGATAGAAATTTTATTTTTGGTTACATTGACATCATGTAGGACATCCATCGTCTTATTCTTGGTTACGTTGACATCACAAAAAATTATATAGGATGGAGTAGAATGTAGCTCTACCTTTGTCAGTTCCATGTTAAATTTTTATTATATATAGCTTGCTAGTGTAGGAATTCTAAGACAAACAATCATGGTGGGACCATTCTTAAAAGATTTCAAATAATAACCTAGTGAACCCATATACTCTTATGACTATATATACACAAATTTAGATTAAACTTAGAATTCATTATATATATTACCTGGGTGAAGTTTGATCAAATCTACTGCTTTTCGGAGAATTTGTTTCCTTGAAACCTCCAACAACACCACAATTCAACATCCAAAATCACATATTAAAATACCATTAAGTAAAAACAATGCAATAACACATGCTGTAATAAATTTATAATTGTTGTTTTACTAACTGCATACCCTTGATAGGTGTATTGCAAAAATAAGTAGATTATTTGGCGTTGTACCCGGGGGTCAACATGACCCTACAATTTTATTAAAATAATAAAACTAAATTAGTTAATCTTGCATTTCACAATCAAAATTTAATAAACTAAATTCAATGAACATGTTCAATTTTACGACTATCAATACCACTTATGCATCATGCGAGAATAGCCGACTGCCCTCATCCCACAGTAGATGCATATGGATCAGGATGCGTAGAAGCATATGGATCCTGCATAGCACCCTCCTGAGGGCCGGTAGGGTCATACAAACAAGTGGCTCCACAAGATCGACACACATGGCCTCAAAGGCCACCACCTGAAGACTCCCCTAGATTGCGCTGTACAATGGGGCTAGTGTGGTGGATGACACTTCGAGTCAAGGATGTGATCGCCTGCAAAGTCTCTACATCAGCACTCTCCTTTGCAACTGCAGGCATGCATGTCTGCTCGTAGTGACTGGCGGTCGTCTCACGTCGTCTTGGGATCCATTTATGCGTGGGATATATCATTGCTGACCCCACCTCTCACGGGGAGCTGCATATTATCCAGAATATTGAATTCAGGTGGTTCAATACAAACTCCACCGATTATAATTTCCTAAGAGAAAATGTTAGGGGACTTTATGATTATTACCGCGATGGGTAATCAAAAGACCATATACCATGTCATAAAAACAATTCCTAATCTCTTGGTGGTGGCACCAATGAATAGGAAACCTCTTTGCATTGAGAATGAGATTTTGATTTGTTCTAGGGTCAATGAATAGAGAGCACAAATCACCTTTAGTAATCTTTAAATCTTTAACTTGTTTATATGATAATTTGTCTGCATAATATGCCCTCGATGTTTGCCTCCTATTTTGCCATCCAGATATTTGTTGGGTAATTGTATCCACATTTTTTAACAAATCCTTCAATGAATTTGCTAGATGTATTCTTTACGTAGTTGAGTGCGATCCTCAGCCTACTAATAAGATCCTCAGCTAGCACTTTCTATTATTTTCAATTTCACTTCTCAAATTTTCTTAAGGTGCGGGAGAATTATTGAGAGAATGAGTGGGGGAGGATTGATTTTGTGGTTGAGGCTACAGTTTGGTTGAGGATTTTCCCTCCTCTTGTTGAGGATTTCCTACAAATTAAAAAAAAAAACATTCATTTCTAAACTAAAACAAACAAAATCAATTTAAAACTAACAAATTCAAAACAAATACCAAACAATACTTACCTCTTGCATCTCTTCGTCGTCGTGGCGCCATATTTGTGAAGAAATCCAATTGCTCTTGATGAATTTTGAAGAAATCACCTCTCCAAAAATGCGAGCGCGTATAACAGGGTTTTTGGCCACGGGCGGAGCTAAAACACAGCAAAAAGGAAATGAGAAATGATATTTGGATTTGGTTTTTTTTTTGCTTTTAAAATAGGCGTGAACCGTTATAATGTAGGCGATGTTTGGCCTATTTTTTTTCTTTTTGGCCACAAAGTGATGCTGACCATCTTGGTGCACTTATACCATATTTTTTTGAAAGGGGATACTAGCAGTAAAAAAAAGGTATTGAAAAATTTAGACTATTTCTTAAGCTAGTAAATTTCACAGTCCAAACAAATAGCTAGGTGATGAGGATCCTACTAAATAAAAATCCAAATAAAGAAATTTTCTAGGGCAGAATTGCTAGATGGTATTTTGAATTTCTTAGTTATGATTTTGAAATTGAGTGGATTAAGGGAGAAAATAATCCACTAGTTGATGCATTGACAAGAGAGCTTGCAGGATCAATATACCATGGGATTATTTTTAATGAACCTAATTTCTACAGGCCTAATGGAATTGGTATGTTTCATAGAAGGAATGGCGATGGAAGTATCACCAATGTGTCTTACTTGCCTATTAATATTGTAGAATTACTTCTTGAAGCCTATTTCTTAGATAAATGGCTTAGAGACCTCAGGGAAACTATTTGTTGGCACCATGGACAAGGAATGACAGACTAAGATGAAGAAAAGGAACTTATGGAGCTCCTAGGCCTGGATGAAGTTCATGTTAAACATTGGTGTAGCAGATATGGAGCACTACATATTTGCATTAAAGGATTTTTTGGGATGAATTAGTCAAAACGTAGCAAAATGAATTTACTCAAGAATTTAAAATATGGCTTCATCAATAGGATAAGTTTCAAACAAGATTCCTTTGAAGAATACACTAATTTGGTAGGTTCTAGGTTTAATCTAGACTTATAAGAATTCCTAAAATTAATTCATCCTCAACTCTGGGAAAGAATGCTTAACAGTATGGAATAGTATTTAACACACTATCCAAGCACTGGATATGAATTTCCCATAATAGAAATTTATGCCTTGGAAGATAGATGGATTCCTGAGTTATGAATTCAAAACATGGAGATCCATCTCAAGCCCGCATCATTAGCCAAAATAATTGAATTGGATCATGCTTATTCCCAGGATTATGTAGTGCAATTAGATTATTTTTTCCATGCTCGCTCTCAAGATTGGGACATCATTTTTACTCCACTACTTGAACAACTATTGGATCATATTCTCTTTTGATGCTAGCACATGGGCATGTCTGTGTCATGATGTCATCCATGTTAAGATGTGACAATAGGAGGTAACCCTCCCATAAAAATCAAGATCCTTGTATCCACTTATGGTTGTTAAGTAGGCCCTTCTCACTCACGGGTATCCAAAAAGTGGTCTTATTCTCCACTATGTTAATGTTCATGAAAGACTGCCTAACAGCTGTATCCTCCATAGTGTGGTAGGTCTATGGGACATGTGTCACTATTGTATGGTCAGATTCCAAAATTAATTGTAAAATGCTAAGGTTGATTTACCCAGACTCCCCTATAAATAGGGGAAAAGAGGGTTGCCTTAGACATTTGAAGTTGGTTGGTCAGAGTCTAGAGTGTCATAGTGTTTAGAGTCCATTAAGTCTAGCATATTCAATGTATACTCTCTCTTGTGCCTCAAATGATCTAGATGATCAAAAATCTATATGTAATATGTATGTATGGTTCAATAAAAGTTAGCAATAAAAATCAAGCATTCTATTGTTTCTGCAAAATTGGTATCAGAGCCTATTACGTCTTAAATGCCTAAAGATAGTTTCAATATTGATATTATTCTTGGATTTGGATCTGACACCTCATGTGTTGAATGTTTGAACTTGAAAGTGCTTATCATCCCTAAGATCTATTGCATTTGTACTTTGTTTGTTCTCATTCTCTTAGCCCTAATTCTATATATTGTTCATAAGTGATATAGCTAAAGAATTTTAAGCCAAAGGTGAACTATTGTTCTTGGATCTAGAATTGAAAACTACAAAGTAGGGTTGTAAGTAGTTGTGGACCCACAGTAAGGTTGTAAATCTCATATTAAAGCCAAAGGAAAGGCGTGGAAGGGTGAGCAGTAAGTCAAAAAACGTAGCAGCCAAAAGGATCAAAATGTACAAGTAAATTCTAATCCCCTACAATGGCTAGTCAGCGGTCTATGAATGCTAGTAGCTCTCTCTCTTCTTTCATTCAAAACTATTTTGAGGACAAAGATGAATATGTTAATGAAAAAGGGAACTTTAAATTTCTAGAAGTCAAGATCTCAGATATGTATCTTGAAAAAGGTATTAAGTCTAAGATGATGCACTCTGTTAGACAATCCGAATTAAATCCTAAGGTATCTAAAACTGTAATTTGTCCCATCTATCTTCCATTCTTACTCCTAGCTAATATCAAGCGATGGCATGAAAAAGGATATTTCCATGTTCATTTTTATTATGTTGACATTATTGTCCATCTTCACTTTAACTATGATATAGGTGTCAAATACTTTGGTAGTCTTATTGATACTCGTTGTAGGATTTGGGATTAAGCTATTACTGCCTAGTTTTGAGGTATCCTTACTAATTCCTCCGATGATTCCAAATGGAGGGATGACCACATTTTTGTTCATCCTAATTTTACCATTAGGTTAGAAGACAAATATGTCTAGTTTTCCTTTTGTCTTCTGTTACAAGTCAAAGGCATTGAGCTTCAGCCCGATTATGTCTACGCCACAATTGGTGGCAGATGTATCTATAGGTTGTTGAATACCATTTTCCCACCTTCCAATTTTCTAGCTAGGGTAAGTTACCTAGAAGGTAATTTGAATATTCTAGACTATGGTAGGAATATCAATCATGAAGGGTATGACATAGGATTTTTGGTCATTGAGTATCTCATCAACCAATCACAACCCAGATTTCAAGAATTACCTACACCACCCTATATTTTGTGGTCAACTAAACCTCATGTAAAAAGTACACGAGTTTCTAATATTAACCTCCAATCTTGACCTGATGAAGCTCTATTTGAACAACTAGAAGTTTCTACTAGTGGCAGACCCAGTCTGTTGACATGGTCATATTCATTATCCGGGAATTTCCCAAGTACCACTAATAAGCCATATATGGACTACAATCTTGAAGAATCTATTGGAGCATCCAACCACTTTCCCTTCTACCATCAACCTTCAGTCAACCCTTATCCTTCCAAAGCTTCGTTAACTGCACTGTCAGATTTAAGTAACAACCCAAAATTGATGTATAAATTAGTTAGACAAGTGAGTTAGAAACTAGCTATAACCCCTAAGGAAGAACATCAGTTAGATAAAAGAGGAAAAGGGATAAAATTAACAAATATGGGAGAAAAGGGTTGCATGATGAAAGAAAAACTCCCTAGGGCAGGTGCTAAAATGAAAAGCACATATAAGCTAGAGATGAAGGGAAATGAACAAGAAGTAATACACTATGAACCTAAGAGATGTCCAACCCTTGAATCATTCACTTTCATTAATCCAAACAAAAATCTTTGGGGTAGATATGAAGCAAGGCTATATGTAGATCTAGGAGAAAAACAAAAGAATTCAGAAGCCTAGAGGAATCGTATAGCCCAGTGGATGATATTTGCTCAGGAAAATATTTGATGATATGGTTGTGGACATTAGAAGTATAGCAAATAATTGTTTGAAGACTCATATTGAGCTAAATAATGTTTCTTCTACTCAAAACAAAGTCATTTTTTCTGTTATAAAAATTGAACACTCTTCTTCTATTATAAAAAATATTTCTAGTGTAATCTACCAAGTCATCCAAGCACACCAAGATGTTAGAACTATGGTAACCAACCAAACTAAAAAAGATAGTTACCTAACATCCATCTATGAAAATAAAAAGCATCATGAAAACTCCAAAAAATAAGATGCAGAGGATCAAAAGCTACTCATAGATGTTGTAGCTAGAAAACTAGAAAAGATTAGGCTAGTTGAAAAGAAAATTAGAAAAGCACAGACTGGTCATGATAGTTCTTCTAAAGAAGAGAAAGTGAAAAAGGGAAAATCTCAAGACAAATCAGTCCCCAAACAAAAGAAAATAATTGTACAACAGAGGACCCATACTAGGAAATATGAGAAAGAAGAGATAATTAAGTCATACTCCAGAATTCATAGGCCCTTGGCTCATGTACCTATGCTCAAGGTCAAAGAACATAGCTTAGCCAATAAAGAAGAGAAGGGAAAAATAAGGGATTAGTTACAAGAATTGAATGTACAAGAAGAAAAAATAGAACCAATATATATGGATGAACTTATTTATGCCAACAAAGAGTCAAAAGAAGAAACATCATATGTAAATAGTTTTGATATGTCTTTAAGTGATTCTAACATTTCCCAATTTTTTGTAGATACTATAAATATTGAATTAGATGAATTAGATTTAGATTTTACTGGTTACAAGCATTTGCAAGAAACAAAACCATGGGAGTCCACAAAAAATATTTTAGATATGGATATACAAATGAAGGATTCCATTATTGAAAATGCTAAACCAAAGCAAATGAGGCCATTTGCAACAAGTGGATACATTCTTACTATTGATAAAATTGTGGACCCTTATGACACAATCTACACTTGGGTAGATACTTTGGAGAACATGTTTGACAAAAGTGGATCATGGACTGAGCCATCAAAGGTTCTTTATTATGCTAGATTTCTCTCTAGAAAGATAAGAAACTGGTGGAATAATCTACCAGATGTAGGCCAAAGTACTCCCCTTGAT